>CM069131.1:182947483-183163039 GCA_035221665.1 Okamejei kenojei | reverse complement strand
CATAGAGAGATGAGTTTTTATAGACGTGTTGGTGGAGAGATAAAGATACAAAGAATGAAAAGTATGACAAAAAGTAAACGTGATAAAGGAAATACAGGCCATTGTAACCTGTTTGTGTGTGAAAATGAGAAGCTAGTGCGAACTAGGTGTGGGGGAGAGATGGGAAAGAGGAATGCCAGGGGCCAGAGGGCTACTGAGGGAGGGTGGAGTGGGGGGAGACAGCAAGGGTTAACAGAATGAGAAAAATTCAATGTTCGAGCCCAGAGGTTTTGCAGAATTCCCCAAGCGGAATATGAGGTGCGGTTCCTCCAATTGCGGTGTGCTACTCTTGGCGTGGGAGGGAGCCCAGGGAACCGAGAATTCGGATACGGAATGGGAGGGGGAGTTGAAGTGCTGACGAGCCAACGCGGGAGGAGGTCGGGTTCGGTTATTGCGGACGAGCGGAGTTGTTCGGCGAAACGATCGCAAGCTCCGCTTGGTCTCACCGATATAGGATCAGCTGCATATGGAGCAGCCGGAGCAGTAGATGAGCGGTTGGAGGAGTGGTCCAGGTGATCTCTGTCGGACCTGGAAGGACTGGTTGGGTCAGGAAAGGAGTGGAGGGGGGGGAGGTGAAGGGACCAGTGTAGATTCTCTTGTAGTTGCAAGGGAAAGTGCCCGGGGAAGGGGTGGGGGGGGGAAGGAAGATTGACAAGGGAGTTGCGGGAAGGAAAGCGGTCTTAGTGGAAGGCAAGACACGGGAGGAGATGGATCGAGTGTGGCGAGTGGAGTACATTCACGTTAGGAGGTGCAAAACTGGCGGAGGACTATATGTTTACCGTGCCGGCTGGTGGGGTGAAAGGTGGAGGCACAGGGGGACTCTGCCCTTGTTGCGAGTGGGGAATGGGGAGAGAGGGAGTTGTTTGCGGGGTATGGAGGAGAACTTGAGTGGAGCTCATCTATTGTGGGGCGAGGGAATCCCGTTCTCTGAAGAATGAGGATTTTTGTTGATGACCTGGTGTGGATCCACCTCAATCCTGGGAGCAGATTGCGGCGTAGGACAGACGGAATTGGGGAATAGGGGATGGAGTCCTTACAGGAAGCATTTTGGGAGGAGAGTAGTACAGGTAGCTGTGGAGTCATGTTGGTTTGTAGTGGATGGTCGGGTAGGGAGTGTATCACCTGCAATAGAGATGGTGAGGTCAAGAAGGTAGGGAAATGTCGGAAATGGTCCAAGTGTATTTGAGTGCCGGATGGAAGTTGGTGGTGAAATGGCTATGAATGTCAAGTAATTGTGTGTGGGGATGCAGGAAGGTGACTCAAGCAGTTCGTCGATGTGTAACGGAGGTAGAGGTCGGGATGGAGGCCCTGGTACGCCGAGAACAGGATTGTTCGACGTACCCGACCCAAAGAGGCAAGAGTAGCTGGGGCCCATGCGTGTGCCCAAAGCTACCTTGTGTTGGAGGGAAATGGGGGAGTCAAAAGATAAGTTATTGAGGGTAAGGACCACTCCGCTAGGTGGAGGGGGGTGGTCAGTGGGATGGGCTATGGTTGCTCCTATGGTCGAGGAAGAAACCGGAGGGCTTTGAGACCATCCTGGTGGGGGAAGGAGGTGTAGAGTGATGGAATCATGGTGATGTTGAGGAGGATGGGGGCTGGAGAATGAATGCGCTGGTGCTCGACGGAGCGTGTCTGTGGTGTCAGAACATAGGTCGGGTTAGGGATTTAACAAAGGGGGATTGGATGGAGTCAGGTTATGTGGAAATATTGTTCGGTGGGGCACGAACAGGCAGATGACAATGGGTTCTGCCGGGGCAGTCGGGGTTTGGGATTTTGGAGAATCAGTGGGAGACTGAGGTGGGAGAAAATGGGAAGGGGAGGGGATGAGAGAGAGAAAGGGCAAGGGTATCTGAAGTTAGAGGAACGTCATTGTTCAAATTTACCTACGGAATAGAGCTACGTTTCAGGTCTCGAACTGAAAGCATGGCCTGTTGCTGTTCTACTGAGATGCTACCTGGAACTCGCAATACTGGGAGAATGAAGCTGGGGAAAATAGGTGCGGTTTCAACTACTGTTACTCAGTGAGCGAGATCCGTCGATATATAGGTGGTTTTCAGGACTTTATCTTGAAACCAAACGTTATTCCTTTGATCATGTATCTGTACACTGCGATGTCTCGATTATAGTAATATGTTGTCTTTCCGCGACTGGTTAGCACGAAACAAAAGCTTTTCACTGAACTTCGGTACACGTGACAATAAATTAAAATAAATAAAATATATATTGTGTAGTAGGGACTGGATGTTACAAATCACTAAAGGTTTTTCACTACAATTGGACATTTGTTATTTTTGGATGACCACTAGGTGATTTTGCTACAATCATGATCATCCTTCAGTGGTTCGTACATCTAAGTTCACTGGGTCGTTTCGGCCTTTTATCACAAAGCACCTCAGGCGAGGCAGGCACCGCCAGGGTGATCAGAACTGGTGTGCTGTCTTAGGGTTAGCGCTCATAGATGACTCTATACGATGCGTCACGTGGCAGCCCGACAGGCATCTTTTCTCTTCAGCCACAGACATTGACTGTTCCATTCTGCATTTTTTCCTCTTACATTTAGGAGTAAAATTAAACAGTTGAGAAAATGGGCAAAAAGAATATTTGGTGAATAAAATCAAGAAAGCTAGGAAGATATTTATATAAATATTTAAAGGCAACTGAAGCTTAATGAATCGGATCTATGAGACATATTCAGAATCAGATTTAGATCAGATTATTTTATTGTCATATTCATCTGGGTGTAATGAATATTAATTACAGTAAGTACACAATGAATCCATCCACAAAGGCGAAGTAAAGAACAGCTGCATGGTGTCAAGTCATCAGAGTTATAGAAGTATATCGAAAGGAGACAGGGTCTTCAGCCCAAAACTTGTCCATGTCTGACCAAGATGCCACATCTAAGTTTTGTTTAGTTTAGTTTGAGATACAAGCAGAACAACCCCTTCGGCCCACTGAGTAGTCGATCCGACAGGATCCCGCGCATTGAACATATTTCAACTCACACAAGGGACAATGTTACTATTTTACCGAGCCAAAGTAACTACAAACATGTTCGTACTTGGAGTGTGGGAGGAAGCCAGAGATCCTGGAGAACCCACACGGGTCACGGGGGACTACTTACAAACTCCATACAGACAGTGCCATAGTCAGCCTCGAACCCGGGTCTCTGGCGATGTAAGGCAGCAACTATACCGCTGCGCCACCGTGCCATCAATATTCCTCAATACTATTAATGACAAACTCCTGGATTACGTAGAACTAATAAATCTATCAACAAGTTCTAAGAAAACCATTTGGACAGTGTGCATGAATAGATCTGGTTTTGATGGTATGAGCCAAGAGCAGCGCAGGTGGGACTAGTGTAAGATGGGACATATTTTTGGTCGACCCGGGCAAATTGGGCCACTGGGGTCTGTTTACACACTATATGATTCTTTGAATTTTGAGAAAGGAATTATTATTTTTACATACCAGAGAGACAATATTGGTTTCTGTTTCAGGCACCGCAAGTAATTGGTTAAGCACTTGGGGATGTTGTAGAGCAGACGAATCTTGAGTGCATGTACATTAATTCCTTGAAAAGTGGCAGCTGTTGTATAGATTAATGTGATAAAGAATGCTTTCTGTATATTGGCATTCATTCAGTCAAGTTATTAAGTATAGAGGTTGGCGTTTTTGTTACAGTTGCTCAAGGCATTGGTTGATATAGCGTACTGAACCTAAAGGATTGTGTTTAGTTCAGGGACCCCGTTAACGGGGAAAGATTACTTATTTAAGTTGGGAAAGGGTGCTCAGACATTTACAAGGATGTTTGCCAGAACTCAAGGGAATGAGGTAGAGGGTGAGGATGAGCAGGCTAGGAGTTTATTCCTTGAAGCAGAGGAGGAATGAGGGATTGATCATGATAAAGGTGTTAGAGTGTTAGAGGTGATGGGAGGATAGGATCATGAGAGGGATTAGTTACATTAATTGCACATTCTCTTGCCCAGAGTGTGAATCAGAAACAATGGACAGTGGTTTAATGTGAAGGGGGTATAATAGATTTTAAAAAAATAGGAATTTAGATTAAAACTGGGTTTATTAGGCTGGTCGCAGGGGACTATGCAGTCGCCACAATGGTCCACATGTTCGCGGGTTAGTTACAAGGGAGTCGCCTTCATGGTCACGTAGAGGCATGCGCATTCTTGGGAAATAGCGCCAGAACACCCGAGTTCGATCCAGACTAAGGGGCAGTCTCTACGGAGTATTGATTCTCCTATGACCAACATGGGTTTTATAAAGTGCTTCCGTTTCCCCTACACTCTAAAGACATACAGTTGTAGGTTAATTAGAGCTATTGGTATAAATTTTAAATTGCCCCTAGAGTGTGTGGATGGTGTCAGTGTGCAAGGGATAGTAGGCCGAAAAGGGGCCGTTTCGGCACAATATATCTCTAAAACTAAAAGTGTAAAGTCTAAGGAATATAACATTATCAGAAATACTCTAGTATATATGTGCTGTTAAGTGTGATTTATTGTGTAATTATTACACACACTGAAACTTTTTTCCCGTTTCTTATATTGTTTACAGTGTACTATGTTTAACATATTCTGTTGTGCTTGCTGCGAGTATGAATTTAATTGGGTTATCTGAGACACATGACAATAAAACACTCTTGACTTCAGGTGAGTTTGAGTTGCAGCATGGAACAGGCCTTTCAGATGACCCGGTGATCCCGCATATTTAACACTAATCTTGCACAGATCTCGGATGAAAAACCCACGCAGCGTCCATGTGGGAGAACGTTCAAACTCCGCCACAGAACAAGCACCCAATGGTCAGGATTGAACCAGAGTCTCTTGGCGACTGCAGCACGCAAGGTTCAGAAGCATTATCGCTGCGCCATCTGGCCGAGTGACCACATTGAGTCTTGACTCTTGACCTTACACACAACTACCTGCATCGAGTATATTAAGGATGTGAAATAGTATTGTAATATGCCGTTTTTGGTCATTGAAACAACAAGGTTTAAACAAAATTACCATTCCTGCAGTTGTTCCAACAAAAAATCCAAAACATACCATTAATACAATTCCACACAAACATCCATCACAGTGAATCTCCCAATACACCTCACTCACTGCGATGGAAGGCAAAAAGTCTATATCTCTTCCTGTTCTTGTTCTTATTCTCTTCTCCGCCAGTCAAGCAGTCATAAAACTGCTGCATCGAGTGGATCCGAGGCTCTTGCTGTTAGAAGTCCCCGTCGGGCGATGGTAAGTCCAGGGCGTTTAAGCCGGTGCGGTGGCGATTAGTAGTGTTTTTGTAAGCTGCTGGGTCGATTTAAACCCCTCGAATTTCGGGTGGGGCCCCCCCCGCGCCGTCCGGGGGGGCCGCCGCCGGGGGCAGAGAAAAGTTAGAAACAGAAGAATAAGTCGCTTCCTTCCAGTAATAAGAACCAGCTCCGAAAAATTCATGATACCATTTATTAACCCACATGGGACACTCCGCGATCTCATGATGTTACCATCACAGGGCCTGCATGTGGAGCCTTAATGGATTCTGTACACCTCTATAGAAGTTCTAACTTCATCATCCATGCGCCCAACGGAATAGAGACCCTACTCAACCTCTCCAATTCAGATACATGCTAAGTCCTGGCAACAATCTCATAAATCATTTTCTGAACCCTTTCAAGTGGAATTATCTTTCACTATAACAATGGGCCTGAACTAGAACACATATATTCTAAAATGCGGGGCGGGTATCCCCCCTCTCTCCCCCCCCCCCCTAACAAAACAACGTCATTTAAACTGGCTCGCCCCCCACCAACACTGACCCCCTCCCAACTTCTTTATCAAGTAGGAAATGAAATGCTGAAGTTAGATCTGGGCACAGGAGCATCTTGGAGGAAGGCGAAATGGGTAACATTTTGGGTCGAGGCACTTCTTAAGAGCACAATACACCGAATGTTGAAGGCCAAAAGTGCAAAGCCTTTTTGAACCTTATGTACCTGATGTCGAAAAGGACATTGGAACTGTACTTCCTGGATCCTTGCTCTACAAAAACTACCCAGGGGCCTACCATTTACTGTTGTAGGTCTTTGCCCTTGTAGAAATATCAAAATTACAATACCTCACCTATCTCTGTATTACAATTCCATAAACCATTCCTCCTCTGCCGCTTGTTAAATCTTGCCTGTTTTGTTTCTCATCCAAAATTCATGGCATGTAGATCACCCCCCCCCCCCCCCCCCCCCCCCCCCCCCCCCCCCCCCCACATACTGACACACCCACCCAACCCCCACCCAACCACCCCCCCAACCACCACCCCACCCCACCCCCCCCCCCCCCCCCCAGTTACCGCCCAGTAACGAACCCTCACTCCTACCACCCCCCACCCCCCTCCCCCCAACCCCCCGCCCCCCCACCCCCCCCCCCCCCCCACCCCCCACCCCCACCCCCCCCCACCCCCCCCCCCCCCCCCCCCGGCCCAGCCCCCCCCCCCCCCCCACCCCCCCCCCCCAACCAGACACCCCACCCCCCCCACCCCCCCCTCACCCCCCTAGCACCCACCACACACCATCCCAGCCCCCCCCCCCCACTCACACACCACCCCCCCCAGGCCCACAGTCTGAGAAGCAACCTACCATCACCATCACCCCCCCCCAACCCGCCCCCCCCCCAGCCCCACCCCCTGTCAACACCCCCACCACCCCCCCACACCCCAGCCACCGCCCCACACACCCAGGCCCCCCCCCTTCCACCCCCCTGCTTCCTATGACCCCCCCCCCCCCCCCCCCCCCCCCCCCCAGCCATTTGCTCACAGGCCTCCTGTATGAGATCACGCCCCCCACCTCAACCACTATGGATCCCATGCAATGACTAACCTTCAGAGCAGGAAAACCATGCAGAATCTTGGATAGAACGCCTTACTGAAATCCATGTACACAACATCTACAGTTCTGACCCTCATCGACTTTTTGGTCACGTCTTTCAAATAAATCCAATCAGATTTGTGAGACAGACACTCCCTCCACTACCCATTAAAAACAATGTTGACCATCCTAATCAGCCTTGTCCAAACCAAATGCCTGTTTATCTATCTCAGTATTTCTTCTTCAGTTATCAAAGATTGAAGAAGAAAAGTGTGGAGTAAATCAACGGGTCAGGCAGCATGTTGGGGAAAAAGGAGTGTTACTACTGCTACATGACATCCCACTTCGATACTCAATAGAAACCTCTTCCTCAGCCAACCATAGGGCCAAAAAGGGGGCTCCACTCTCCTCGGTTCATCTGTGCCAGCTCCGATTTTATTCTGCACCTTACATACCACTAGTTTCCTCCACCCTGAATCTCACACGGAAGACAGAGTTTCAACCTGAAACCTGAAACCAACAAATATAAACACAATCATATTCAACCTATTTCTCTCAAGAGATGCTGGTTGACCAGCTGACTTACTCAGCATTTTGTAATTATCTTTTAGACGGACAATAATGTGTTTTGAAGGCACTGGGCCCGTAACAGCTGGTGTTTAAAGGATGTGGAGGGAAAACTCATGAACTTACCGAATTAGTGAATGGTGTTTTTGGGTTAGTGTAAGGATGTTTCCACTAGTGGGAGGTCTATGACAGATCGGAGGAGCAGCCTCAGGAATAAAAGGCCGTACCTTTAGAGAGGACATGTAGGGAGGAATGTTTTAGTCACGAGGGTGGTGAATCTCGTGGAATTCCATTGCCATTAAATGGCTGTGAAAGCCAAGTCAATGGATATTTTTAAGAGGACGATTGAGAGGATTCTTGATTAGTAAGGCTTTCAACGTTTTGGGGAGAAGGCGTAGAATGGGGAAAGAAGGAAAATATAGAATTGCCTATGATTGAATGGTGTTGTGGGTTTAGTAGACTTGATGGGGGGTTGCCAAATGGCGATTCTAATACCTCTACGAACTTATGGGCTTCTTTACATGGACCATGCCGGCGAATGGAAACTATTTTGCGATGGAAGGTGATCACTTGGTGTTAAGTAGGCCTTCATAGGCCTTTAATTCAATGTGTATGACTCCATTACATATTGATTCCAATTTGGTTTCCACCTCGTCCTTTCTTGCTATATGAGGAGATTCATTTGTTTTCCTGAATTCCTGTTCTTTCATACTCGCATCTGCACTGCCACGACTGGTTATCTGAGCTTTCTTCAGACTCTGTCTTCCAGCTGTAAGTGATTTATTATGCCATTTCAGGCATGTGGTCCAAAATGTCAGCCGACTGGAAATCCAAAGTACAAGGTATCTCCTTTTTTGATTTATTTTATTGTCTTTCTATTTATTCTACAGCTGGTGTTGCGACGTTATTTTTTCCTTGCTCACCACCTACAGAGCATGCCCTGTTAAGTGCAAACACACAAATGACGCATGAAAATATAGTAGTTCGCAGCCAAGCGCATTCAATCCGTTTGGTTTAGTTCAGTTGTCACAGGTATCGATGTGCCGCACTGAGGTGCGGTGAAAAGCTTTTGTATGGTGTGTTAACCAGCCAAGTGGAGGACGACACATTATTACATGGGGCAGCACGGGTGGCACAAATAGACATAGGTGCGGAGTAGGCCATTCGACACCTTCGAGCCACGCGCGCCATTACAGAGTGATCGTGGCATGATCATCACCAAAATCAGTACCCGTTCCTGCATTCGCCCCTTAACTGACTCTGCTATCTTTACGAGCCCTATCTAGCTCTTCTCTTGGATGATATATCGAGAAACGGCTTTCCACAGCAGTGGAATTTCCACAGACTCACAACTCTATGTTGTGCAAAGTGTTTCCTCATCTCCGTTTAATGGCGTACACCCTTTTTCTTAAACTGTGGCTCTGGTCTCTGGACTCCCACAACGTTCGGGAACATGTTTCCTGTATTGTCCAATCCTAATAATCTTATTTCATAGTTCTAATCATTATATAGATCCCCTCACCATATATCTGGGTGATAGCTTCTAATTCCTAGTATACAACCCCCTCGCCAGCTATATTCTCTCAGCATATGAAAGTTCCGCAATCCTCGGCTTTACTTGTGAACCTACCTGCACACCCATCAATAGAAGAATGTCCTTCCTCAAATTTGGAGACCAAACTGCAACAATACACCAGGTGTGGTTCACTAGGGGCCTGTACAAATGCAGAAAGCCTCTTTGTCCTGTAATCAACCCTCTTGTTTGAAGGCCAACAACCAGTGCCATTTCGCTGTTCTTTGCCTGCTGTACCTGCATGCTTACTGTCATTGGAATGATGAAACAAGGACTCCAGATACCGTTGTTCTTTCCCTCCTCTTTCCCAATTGACACCAATTTGATAATAATTGCCTTCCTGTTTTTGCTACCAAGGTGGATAACGTCACATTTTTATCCACATTTAAACAGCATTTGCCATGCATTGCCCACTTTACCCAACCTGGTCCATGGTCACACTGCATTCTCATAGTATCCTCCTCACAAGTTCACACTGCCCAGCTTTGTGTCATTCATGCTGATGTTAATTTTATTCCCTTTGATGTATATGTAAAAACTGAGTGCCACACGAGCCTTGCGGTACCCGCTTGTCACTGCTGATTCTGAAAGGGAAACGTTAATCCTACTCTTTGTTTCTGTCTTGCCAACCAACTTTTTATCCCCCTATGTCAGCAACTTACCCCCAATACCATTGCCCTAATTGTGGCACACTAATCTCCTAGTGGGACCTTATCAATGCTTTCTGAAAGTCCGGTACACTACATCCACTGGCTCTCTCGTTCCATTTTCCTAGTTAATATCTTCAAAAAATTCAGAAGATTATGTAGCATGATTTCCCTTCATAAATCTGCTGATTTGGATGGATCTGTTACTGCTATCCAAATGCGTGCTATTTCACCTTTTATTATGTGACCAGCATCTTTTCCCACACTTGATGTCAGGCTAATGGTCTATAAATTCCCTGTTTTTCTCTCTCCCGCCTTTCTTAAAAAGTGAAATGACATTAGCTACCTCCCTCCAATCCACAGGAACTGATCCTGAATCTATAGAACATTAGAATAATAATCCCCAATGCATCCACGATTTCTAGAGCCACTTCCTTAAGTACCCTGGGATGTAGACCATCAGGCCCTGGGGATTTATCAGCCTTCAGTCTCCCATCAGTATATCAACAAGGTTCAACAAGGGCTGAACAGTGTTCAATGAAATTGGAGTGATGAATACTTCTGTGTACAGTGGGGCAACACAATAACAGGGTAAACAAAGCGACAGTAAGATTCTGCTCTTGAAAACAACCAAAGGCTCTTTGCAAAACACTCAAGGGGCAAAAATAGTTCTCAGTTCAGTTCAGTTTCATTTATTGTCACGTCAATCGATTTAAAGTGAAAAGCTTGTGTTTTGTGCTAACAAATACATGAGTACAATCGAGGCACTTACAATGTATAGATAAATGATTAAGGCAATATAGGCACAAAATGCTGGAGCAACTCAACGGGATAGGCAGCAGCATCTCTGGAGAGAAGGAATTGGTGACGTTTTGGGTTCTTCAGACGTTCTTCAGATTAGAAACGTTGAGTGCAAGGTAAAGCTGAGCCAAAGTGAATGCCAGGAAAGGAGCAAGGTGCTCTTTGAATACGCATTCCTAGAGCAGTTGCCGGACGACATCTGCCTGCTGCTCTCGGGCCAGAGCTTTGACGACCCCCCGGCAGCTTCGACGACCCCCCCGGCAGCTAGCAGAAGGCGCTGATGAGCTGTGGTTGTCCAAGCAGCAGAGCAGCGGTTCGCTCGATCAGGTGTCGACAGCGCCCTGGAAATCACAGTGACCTGAGGCTGCACCCACGGGGGGCACAGCTGAGTCTCTCGCTGCGGTGTGAAGCCGCCCCCCAGGGTAAGAGGGGGGGTGTTCTACCACAAACGCGGTGGGGTTTCCGCGGCCCGCCAGTGTGCCGTCGCCTGCTCGTTTCGGGAAATGCCGGGTCCAGCCACCAGTAAGCACCTCGGCGGTTCGGCAGATACAAGCCTGTACGCATGGGACGGCATCAGGACGATGATTCTGGTGAACACAGCAGTGGAAGTCACCTCCGTTTTTCCCCCATCGGGGGTGGACACTTGTTCTGGGCTTTGGGATCCTTCGTTTAACTGCTGCGAATGGCAAACCATACGGACTTACGGCATCCCACGATCCCGCTCATCTTTGGCAAATTGCCATTTTACTGGCCATTCAACGTTTCCCAGACGTTGCTGGGCGCGCGATTTCCTGCGGGCTCAATTCACTGTTAGTCGATGTGAGGGGCCACCTCCTCGTTCATCTTCCCTTTCAGTTCCGTGCCTATCTGGTTCTCTGGGGGGTCCTGTGGCGGTCCTAGTGGTTAGCACTCGTGGTGGGAACCCTCGGCTCTGGGGGGTTATGTCAAGTGATTTGGTATGGTGGGTAAGAGGGGGTCACGAGTTCCCCTGGGGTGTATATATACTGTTGGTAATGCCCTGCCCCTTGTTGTGGTTCTGAGAGCTGTTTTGTGTTAACAATAAATTCACTTTGTTTGACAATTGACATGATGCAGGAGTAGGCCATTCAGCCTTTGAGTCAGCACCGACATTCAATGTGATCATGGCAGATTATCTACAATCAGTACCACGTTCCTGCCTTCTCTCACGTGTCTCGCTATAAGCCTCATTTATGTATGAACTGCTTTGGAAATTAGGCTTCAGCAATGTATGAAGCTGTAATAGAAAATTAGGTCAGCAAAATTAAGCTCAGCTCCGATTCTCCATGTGAGTTATTTTCAACTCATTTCACTCAGCCAAGTAGTCCTGTTGTGATAAAGTACCATCGCTACGAGAGCTCAATGCCAATTATCAGACCTCCTGCTAATTGTTCCGGCTAAATATCGGATCCTTTCCAACTTGGGCTTTAGATACACTGAGTCTCTTGACCAGTGTGGCTGAATCGAGGACCAGAGGACATCAGCTTAAGGTGGAAGGGGAAAAGATATAATAGGGGTAGCTTATATCATACAAAGGTGGTGGGTGTATGAAACAAGCTGCCAGAGGAGATAGTTAAGGCAGAGACTATCCAATATTTTAAGAAAATACTTAGAAGGTACATGGATAGGACAGGTTTGGAGGGATATTGGACCAAATGTGCAGGTGGAATGCGTGTAACTGAGACATGCATTGTTTTTCCATTGAGCTCCATAGATGCTGCTGCCACCCGCTGTGTTTCTCCAGACTTTGTCTACTTCAATTGTCCAGCATCTGCAGTTTCCTTCTTAAACACATGTTGGCCGGTGTGGGCAAGTTGGGCCGAAGGGCTGTTTCCATACTGTATCACTCTATGAAGCTCTGGACTGCTGCTTCAAACTTAGTACCTGCTAATTCAGGGTTTCCACTTGTTAAGCCCCTGTCCCACGATATAAGTTCACCCAAGAGCTCTCCAGTTTTTAAAAAAAATCAAACTCGTGGTACTTCATGGCGAGTATTTTTTTAATACTTGGAAATTGTCCACAGTGTTGTAAAAAACTTCACGAGTTTCACGAGCTTACCGCGTTTCCAGAGTACCTGTCGCTAGCGTTCGAGCTGTTAAGAGACGTCCACGAGGTCTGACGTACATTCTACGTACTTACCACGGAGTTTTATATATTTTTTTTACTCGGAGAGAGCTTTGGGTAAACTCGCATCGTGGGACAGGCCCTTTAGCAATTGGTATTGTCAGCAGATTTCACTGGCCTATTGCCATCAATAATTTTGTTTTGTTTGTTTATTGTCACATGAGGTACAGTGAAAGCTTTTTGTTGGCGTGCTAACCAGTTGGCAGAAAGGACATTACGTGATTAGAATCGATCCATTTAAAGTGTATAGATACATGATAAGGGAATAACGTTTAGTGCAAGGAAAAAGCCAGCAATATCCAGTCAAGGATAGTCTGAGGGTCACAAAGAGGTAGATAATAGTTCAGCAATGGTCTCTGGTTGTGGTAGGATGGTTCAGTTGCCTGACAACAGCTCGAAAGAAACTGTCCTGATCTGGAGGTGTGCATATTCACACATATACCATTTGCTCGATGGGAGAGAGGGTGAGAAGAGGGAATGGCCAGGGTGCGACTCATCTTAATTATGCTGCTGGCCTTGCTGAAGCAGCGAGAGGTATAAATGGCATCAATGGAAGGGAGGTTGGTTTGTGTGCTGGCTGGGCTGTGTCCAAATTCGCTGCAATTTCATGTGGTCTTGGATGGAGCTGTTCCCAAACCAAGCTGTGATGCATCCTGACAAAAATGCTTCCTATGGTGTGTGCAGTAAGAAGATTTCACAAGGGAAATATATAGTGAAGGTGCAGCAACAATGAGAAGAAGAAGTGAATTGCCATTACGTAGTTCCTTCAATGTAGAAAACACCCATGATATTTTCACTGGAGCATTGGTTAAACAAGAATATGAACTTGAGTCCACATGGGAGAGTGTAGAAGTTGGGAGGTCATGTTGCAATTGTATAAGATGTTGGTGAGACTGCATTTAGAATATTGTGTTCACTTCTGGGCACCATGTTATAGGAAAAATATCGTCAATCTTGAAAGGGTTCCGAGAACATTTACGAGGACGTTGCCAGGACTCGAGGGTGTGAGCTATAGGGAGAGGTTGAGTAGGCTGGGTTTCTATTCCTTGGAGCGCACGAGGATGAGGGGTGATAAATCATGAGAGGAATAGATAGAAATATAGAAAATAGGTGCAGGAATAGGCCATTCGGCCCTTCGAGCCTGCACCGCCATTCAATATGATCATTGCTGATCATTCAACTCAGTATCCCGTAGCTGCCTTCTCTCCATACCCCCTGATCCCTTTTGCCACAAGGGCCACATCTAACTCCCTCTTAAATATAGCCAATGAACTGGCCTCAACTACCTTCTGTGGCAGAGAATTCCAGAGATTCACCACTCTCTGTGTGAAAAATTGGGCTGATGCACAGAATCTCTTGCCCAGAGCAGGGAATAGAGGACCAGAAGACTTCGGTTCAAGGTGAAGAGGAACAGATTTAATAGGAATCTGAAGAAGTTACTTTTTCACATAAAGGGTGGTGGGTGTATGGAACAACCTGCCAGAGGAGGTAGTTGAGGAGCTGGGACTATCCCCATCATTTAAGAAAGTTAGACAGGTACATGGATAGGACATGTTTTGTGGGATATGGACCAAACGTAGGCAGCTGAGGACATGTGTGGACAAGTTGCTGGCCCGAAGGGCCTGTTTCCTCACATATCTCTGTAAGTCGCTATGACTCTAAAATGAATAGGTGGCGTTTCAGGCCCAAACCAGTGTCAGGTAAAGGATTAGGTGAAGTTTTGGGAACGTCACCTGCTCCTTTTATCCTGAGATACTGCCTTACCTGTTAAGTTACTCCAACCATTTTGTGTCTACACAGTGAGGAGTGTGGTCTTGAAGGGAGATTGAAATAATATTTTCCTATCAAACTCACCTAAATATGTTCATACACAAACACACAACGTATACATATGTGCACACGCACACATACATACACACAGATGAACAATTGTACACACAAGAGTCAAGAGTCAACCGTGTTTAATTGTTATGTGTCGGCACTTGCACGCAGGCCCACACATATGGAGTCTCAAATGCCTTGTGCGATTAAAATGACAAATGATTCTGCTGCTGAAATAGTCCCAAGTCTCATCTTTCTTTTTTTTCAAAGCCAACGGTTTCAGATTGTTTTCTCTTAAACATCGAAAAGCAGTCATTATACAGTAAGTGGATACTTGGTTTGGGGGTTTGTTTAATCTGCCATTTTGTAAGATGTCAGCATAGTGTAGTTTTCAAGCTTGGATCATCATTCATGTCCAGGCAATTTAAAAAAGGCAGTTTGCAGTGACCCAACTCTGATTAATAGCAGTTTAAATGTATCTTTAGGGATCAGCTCAGAAATCCCCCAAAGGAAATGAAATGGAGGTGCTTTGATAAGACAGACAGCGATTCATTTCTTTGGGACTCCTTCTGCGTACCAGTGACTATTAAAAACTGCCTTTAATACCAGAACAAATCTTTAGAGATACACTGTGCGCAAACAGGCCCTTCAGCCCACGGGTCAGCGCCCCCCCTCCCGACCAGCGATCCCCACACATTAACACCATCCTACACACACTAGGGACAATTTCTAAGTGTAGGAAGGAACTGCAGATGCTGGTTTAAACTGAAGATAGACACAAAAAGCTGGAGGAACTCAGCGGGACAGGCAGCATGTCTGGCGAGAAGGTTTGGGTGACGTTTCGGGTTGAGACCCTTCTTCAGACGAAGGATTATCAACCCGAAAAACGCCATTCATTCCTTCTCGCCAGACATGTTACCTGTCCCGTTACTTCAGTTTTTTGTGTCTATCTTCAGGGACAATTTATTATTTGACCAAAGCCAATTAACTACAAACGTGTAGATCATTGTAGTATACCGGAGAAAACCCACGCAGGTCACGGGGGAGGAAAGATCGTACCAACTCCAGTACAGACAGGCACCCGTAGTCAGGATGGAACCTGGGTCCCTGGCGCTGTAAGGCAGCAACTCTACCGCTGCTCCACCTATCTCCAATCCTAGTCAATATATCTGCACTTACGAAAGCTTGTGGATCTTTAGTATTTATTTGCTGTTTACATAAGTCTATAAATCAAACCTCCCCTTCAGCAACAGAGCAGTGCCAATTTTAAAGATATGACAGCACAGGAGTTTAATTTAGTTTAGTTTAGGGTTACTGCGGGGAAACAGGACATTCGGCCCACCGAGTCCGCACCGACCAGCGATCGCCGCATATTAACACTACTTTATTATTATTACCCCTTATTATTAAACTGTAATCCTTGGTTCTGGACTAATGGCATGTTGGCCTTCACAACGAGAGGATTTGAGTATAGCAGTAAAGTGGTCCTTATATTTATTCTATAAGATCAAAGTACGGCCTGCAACGTATCCCGTCTCCACCTGTGCTGTGAACCGCTGCTCTCTCTGATCTTGGTTTGCTTTGGAAAGGCGAGGTTAGCATGAGCACGGGAGCACGATCGACTCCAGGGTCATCTCGACACCTGGAGGCGTACCGTTCTTTCTTCATCTCCACGGGGCCAGAATCCAAGAAGCCTGCTGTTTAAAACAACACAGTGGGAGCATCTTCAAAAAGCGTGCCCTGCAGTGCTTCAAGGGAAGCAGTTCACCACGCTTTCCTCAGCAGTTGCTCACAGCTGGACAGCAAACATCGGCCTTGCCCCAGGCACGCACTTCATAAGATTCAATAATGAAAACTCCAAAGATTAGTTAGTAAAGCGTCCTTTCATTTGCATGGCCTGGAATGCTAATTAACACACATAAACTGGTATTGCCAATAGATGTTGCAGTAATGGTCAAGGCATTGCTCGGAGCAAGATTTTTATAGACTACAGATAAAAAGAGGGTTGAATTTTTATTTTGGTCAGCACACCATTCATTCCTACGAATATATTATTCAGGAAAAACGGTACTGTGTACCTTTTGACGTCTGCAGAATGCTTGAGTAACTGGAGGCAGGCTGCAGAGTATTCGCTTTCAAACCCATTACCTGCCTCTTTCCGACACAGTGCGAAAAGCAAAATTCAGAATGAGATAGCATCTCGGTTTCACAATGCACACCGATCGCAGCTAATACAAATTTTGTTTTTTTGAATTACTGAATCATTGAATTATTTATTCAAGGTGAGAGGGAAAAGATTAAGGCGAGAGGGGAAAAAAAAAAAGGATATGAAGCGAGCGAGGAAAGATTTAATAGGAACTGAGGGACACTTTTCCACTCAGAGGTTGGTGGGTGCATGGAACAAGCTGCCAGAGTAGGCAGTTGAGGCAGGTACAGTATGATAACAGCATTTAATAGGCACTTGTACATGGATAGGTGGGATAGGGGCCAAATGTGGGCAGATGGGACTAATTTAGATGAGTACCTTGGTCAGCATTGACAAATTGGGACGAAGGGATTGGCACTTAGCTACAACCTGATTTTTAAATTAAATAGGATGTGTTGCGAAACTCCATCCACAGGTTATTACTGCTCACATGAGCCTAGAGTTTAGGGTCCAAGTTCCAAGAAATTGGAAAACAAAACTGACCCATTTCATTTGGTTGATGACCTGAAATGTCATCCATTCTTTCTCTCCAGGTATGCTGCCTGTCCCGCTGAGTTACACCAGCATTTTGGGTCTATCTTCATTAGATTGCAATGATTCTGATCGGCTCCAAATCCATCCTGCAGTGATACAGCTGGGAGCACTGCTGCCTCACAGTGCCAAAGACCTAGGTTCGATCCTGAAACAGGTGCTGTCTGTGTGGAGTTTGCAAGCTCTTTGTGACCACCCGCGTGGGTTTTCCTCCGGGTGCAGCGGTTTCCTCCCACGTTCCACAGACGTGCAGGTTTGCAAGTTAATTAGCTTCTGTAAAATTGTCCTTAGGTGTGGGGATAGAACTAGTTAACGGGTGATCGCTGGTGGGTGCAGTCTCGTTTGGCCAAAGGGCCTGTTTTCATATGGAATCTATAAACTAAACTAAACAGCAGGGCAGGCGACCATACAATGTATAAACACCTACTGGCATGAGTATTATAACACAAATGGGTTTGGCCATGGAGAATTCAGATAAGGACTTTTTTTGTTCAGTTTAGTTTCGAGATATAGCGCCGAAACAGGCCCTTCAGCCCACGGAGTCCGTGCCAACATTGATCCCCACAGACTATCCTACACAAAATAGGGACCATTTACAATTACACCAATCCAATTAACCTACATACCTGTACATCTTTGGAGTGTGGGAGGAAACCAATAGATCTCGGAGAAAAAACCCGCGCAGTCATGGGGAGAACGTTTAAATCTCCGTACAGACAGCAGCCGTGGTCGGGATCGAACCCGAGTCTCCGACACTGTAAGCGCTGTAAGGCAGCAACTCCACTGCGGCGCCACGTGCCCGATAAATCAACTTACCGGATCCCTTGTACAGTGCATCGGGAGTCCTGCCAGAGACGCTGCCTGTAATATTAAGGAGTTCAGGGCCACTTGGCACAGGTTGATGGAGCACATGGATGAGTTTTGAGAAGAATGAGGGGGAACCTCATTGAAAATCCAGAGCAGTGAAGGGCTTGGTGGATGTGGAGGGGATGTATTTTCAGAATTAAAGAATCGTTCTTTTGGGAAGGTGATGAGGAGGAATTTCTTGAGGGCTGTGGAGGCCAAGTCAGTGGATTTTTTTAAGGCAGAGATAGATAAATTCTTGATTAGTACTGGTGTCAGAGGTTATGGGGAGAAGACAGGAGAATGGGATTAGGAGGGAGAGATAGATCAGTCATGATTGAATGGCGGAGTAGACTTGATGAGTCGAATGGCCTAATTCTATCACTTATGATCTTATTACCTTATGATTTGGATCTCATCCTTCCCCGCACGGAGTTGATGGCCAATCTTATCTGTTCTGTGATGGTGGACTTTGAGGTGTCCCAGCCACCACATCAGCTCAAGTAGCAGCTGCTACCTGACAGAGAATGATAGAATTATACAGCACGGAAGCAGGCCATTTAACCCATCTATTCCATGCTAGCCAAGTAGCCCCATCTAAGCTATCCCTATTCCCCCATGTTTGGCCCGTATCCCTCCAAACTTTTCATTTCCATGTACATGTCCAAAATCTCTTTCAATGTGTATTATTGTATCTATCTCAACTACCCAAGATGAGGTGCGTCGTGTCTGCACCAAGTGAGGTATTCCATACCAGGACATCCGAGCTGTCCTCATTCTTTAGGGAACGGGGGTTCCCCATCCCATCATAGATGAGGCCCTCACAACGTATCTGTGCAAGAGGCTCCACTCTTGCTCCCTCTAGTCGAAACCCTTTCTGCTTTCCGCAGAGATCATTCCCTCCGCAACTCTCTGATCAACTTCCCCACGCCAAACCACGCTCCCCAGGTACTTTCTCCTGCAACCACAGAAGATGTAACACCTGTCCTTATACCTCCACCCACGCCTCTGTCCAAGGACCCCGACAGTCCTTTCAGGTGAGGCAGAGGTTCACTTGCGCCTCCTCCAACCTCATCCGTTATTCTTGTGTTGACTCTTATTTACCTCGGCGAGATCAAACATAGACTGGGCGATCGGTTCGCTGAACACCTTCTCTCAGTCTGCCTTGGCCCAGGTCATCTCCTAGTTGTCAAATATTTTAACTCCCCTTCCCGTTCCCACACTGACCTTCCTGTCCTGTACTGTAAGTGACGCCCAAACGCAAATTGGAGGAACAGCAACTCATATATCGCTTGGGCACCTTGCAACCCAACGATATGAATATTGATTTCTCTAGTTTCAAATAACCGTTGCATTCCCTCTCTCTCCGTCCCTCCCCCACCCTAGTCGTCCTGCTATTTGTATACTGTTCGTATCCTTTTGTTATCACCTCCTCCACATCCAACAATTGATCATTGTGGGCTCTTTTGGCCATCAGTGCAGGTTTTGATTTGTTCTGTACTTTTTATACCTCTAATTTCCCTCTCCTCTGATTCTCACTGATGAACGATCTCGACCCGAAATATCACCTATTCCTTTTCTCCAGTGATGCTGCCTGATACGCTGAGTTACTCCAGCATTTTGTGTCCATCTTGAGAGAAACATGCCATTTTGTCCAACTTGCCCAATCTGGCCAGGTTGTCCCATCGAAGATATTTCTATTTTCCTACGTTTGGCCCATATCCGTCCAAACATTTCTTATTTGTGTATCTGTCCAAACCTCTTTAAATGTTTTTATTGTATCTACCTCAACTACTTCAACTACTTCTCGTGGCATGTTGATATACCCATTGGCCTCTGTGTGATATTGTATCTGTCTCCACTACCACTGGCACCCACCACTCTCAGTTTAAAGAAACTTGCCTCACTCATCTCCTTTAAATTTTGCCCGCCTTTAAATTTTGCACATTTCCACCCTGGGGGAAAAAGTTCAGACTATCACCCTATCAATGCCTGCCATCATTTTATATACTTCTATCGTTTAACATTCCAGAGAATGCATTCCAAGTCTGTCCAATCTCTACCTGTAGCCAATATACTCCGAAACAGGTATCATTCAGATAATGTGATAGGAGGGAACCGCACATGCTGGTTTATACCAAAGATAGGCGCAAAGAACTGGTGTAACCCAGCGGGTCAGGCAGCATATCTAGAGAAGATGGATAGGTGACGTCTCCTATCCTGTTCTCAGAGATGCTGGTGACCTGTTGAGTTACTCCAGCACTTTGCGTCTATCATTCAGCAAAACGTAGAAAATTCATAGGAAAATAGGCGCAGGAGTAGGCTATTCGTCCCTTCGAGCCTGCACCGCCATTCAATATGATCATGGCTCATCATCTAAAATCAGTACCAGTTCTGCTTTCACCCTATCACTTGATTCCTTTAGCCCTGAGAGCTAAATCTAACCCCTCTCTTGGAAACATCCAGTGAATTGGCCTCCACTGCCTTCTGTGGCAGATAATTCCACAGATTCACAACTTCTCTGGGCGAAAACGTTTTTCCTCATCTCAGTCCTAAACGGCCTACCCCACTCTCCTCCGCACCCTTCCCAAAGACTCAAAATCTCCTCAACCTCCAATAATCCAGAGGCTAGACCTGTACATTTGGGGCTTCTGTGTTTGTACAGGTGCCTCATTTGGTGGTCCAAAACATTGAGAAGAGTTAGCAATGTGGCATGGAATCTCAAACTTCTCCCACGCTCATGAACAAATTAAAGTGGAGCGATGTTCATTCCATTTGCCACATGGTCTTCCAAAGGATACTTTATTGCACAGTAACTTACTTCAATTAACTCCCTGTTGTTCCTAACTGCCCTAGTATAGCTGCAACTTAGCGAATTACTGCGCATTGCATTAACATGCAAATGGTTATCCGTTTTTCATGAGTTTCTTTCGTCTACAGGATCAATAGCCATTTTATTTTACACACCAGTTTCCAAGTTCAAGAGCTCATTATTTCAGGGGCCTTTGCTCTAATTGCCCATTGGAACAAGGAGACAGCCAACAGACGATGGCACCTAGAGCGCAGTAAGTTTATCTCTGCTCTTTAAATAGTTTAGTTATTTTC
Source organism: Okamejei kenojei (assembly GCA_035221665.1). Lineage (NCBI taxonomy): Eukaryota > Metazoa > Chordata > Chondrichthyes > Rajiformes > Rajidae > Okamejei > Okamejei kenojei. The sequence goes on along the minus strand of CM069131.1, from coordinate 183,141,905 downwards.
TCGTAAACATTCGCACACCACAGGGAATTTATGCTGAGTCACTGAGCATTATTAAAGTGAAGCCAACGTGGATTGAAGAAACAAGGCACTACAAGGAACTGCGGATGATGGTTTACAGAAAAGGATGCATGGTCAAAGCAAATAGCGGTTTAGACAGGCACACAGGTTTGAAGGGATATGGACCAAATGCTGGCAGGTGGGACAACTGTAGCTGGGACACCTTGGCCAGTGTGGGCAAGTTGGGCTGAAGGGCCTGTTTCCACACTGTTTAACTCTGACTATGACTCAAACTTCTGGTGTAACTCAGTGGGCGAGACAGCATCTCTGGAGAAAATGGATCATAAGGACATAAGGTCAGAAGGAATAGGAGTAGGATTAGGCCATTCAGCCTATTGTTTACTCTGCCATTCAATTATGGCTGATCTATCTCTCCCTCCTAACCCCATTCTCCTGCCTTCTCCACATAACCTCTGACACCCATACTAATCAAAAATCTATCTATCTCTGCCTTAAAAAATATCCGCTGACATGGCTTCCACAGCTTTCAGTGGCAAAGAATTCCACAGAGTAACCACCCTCTGACTGAAGAAATTCCTGCTCATTATCTTCCTAAAATACGTTCTTTAATTTCTGGGCCTGTGACCTCCAGTCCTCGACTCTCCCACTAGTGGAAACATCCTCTCCACATCTGCTCTATCCAAGCCTTTCAATATTCTGTACGTTTCAATCGGGTCCCCCCCTCATTCTTCTAAACTCCAGCGAGTACAGGCCCAGTGCCAACAAACAATCATCATAGGTTAATCTACTCATTCCTGGGATCATGGGATAGGTGATGTTTTGGGTCAGAACCTTCTTTCTGACAGGGAATGAGGAAGGGTCCCATCACGAAATATCACCTACATGGACATTTTGGGCTTGGGATATTTCTTCTAACAGCATCTCCAGAGAAATGGGTAGGTGATATTTAGAGTCTTCAGGTTGGGTCAGACTTCAGTACCTTCTTGTCGATGGCAGGAGTGAAATGATAGTATGACCAGGGTGGTGTGGATCCTTGATGATCCCAGCTATGCTCCTGTAGAACCCTTTGATGGTGAGGAGGTAAGTACCCATGATGGAGCAGGCAGTGTTAACCACTTTTTGTAATCTTCTTTGTTCCTGGGCACTCGAGGTCTCAATGTGGCTATTGGCAGCTTAAATAGTTATCGGAAATTGCTCCAAGTGTAGGTGGGATAAAATGTGGACTGAGTAGGCTACATGGGCAATGTGGGTGAGTGTTGTCCTGAGGTACAGAAGGATGAGAGCGGATCTTATAGAAACAGACTAGATGCTGGAAAAAATGTTCCCGGTGTTGGGGGAGTCCCGAACCAGGGGCCACAGCTTAAGAGTAAGGGTTAGGCCATTTAGGACTGAAATTAGGAAAAACCTTTTCACCCAGAGAGTTGTGAATCTGTGGAATTCTCTGTCATAAAATGAAGTGGAGGCCAATTCACTGGATCTTTTCAAGAGAGAGTTAGATTTAGCTCTTGGGGCTAATGGAATCAAGGTATATGGGGAAAAGGCTGGAACGGATGAACAGCCATGATCATATTGAATGGCGGTGCTGGCTCGAAGGTTGAATGGTCGACTCCAGCACCTATTTTCTATGTTTCTATGTACCATCTACCTCATTGGAGACCTTTAAACTAACATGGGCAACTTTTTCACTCAGAGGGCGGTTGGTATATGAAACGAGGTAATTGAGATATGTATTATAACAGCAGTATTATTAAAAGACATTTGGACAGGTACACGGATAGGATGGGTTTATAAGGTTTAGGGAGGCACAGTGGTGCAGTGGGTGACACAATGCAGTGGTAGAGTTGCTGCCTTGCAGCGCCAGAGACCCGGGTTGCAACTTGACTATGGGTGCTGTCTGTATGGAGTTTGTACATTTTCCCCGTGACTGCGTGGGTTTTCCCCGGGTGCTCCAGTTTCCCCTTCCACACTCTAAAAACATACGGGTTTGTAGGTTTGTAAAAACTTTTACTTGTCCTTTGCGTGCAGGATAGGGCTAGTGAAGAGGGATCGCTGATTGGCGTGGACGGTGGGCCGAAGGGACTGTTTCCACGCTGTCTCTCTAAGAATAAGGATCTCCAAGAGGAAAAGGATATGGGTCAAATGGGAGTAGCGTAGCATCTTGGTCAGCATGGATGAGTTGGGCCGAAGGGCCTGTCTGCAAGGTGTGTGAGTCTATGATTTAGCTCACCTATCCTAAATAACTCCAGACATGATTAGCTGTGAAATTTGGTTTGATAGTATTCCAGTGAAGTTTTAATCCCAAAAAGGTTTGTTACAGTACCAGCTGTTATTGCAGCTGTACAGGGTCTTGGTGAGGCCACACCTGGAGTATTGCGTACAGTTTTGGTCTCCTAATCTGAGGAAAGACATTCTTGCCATAGAGGGAGTACAGAGAAGGTTCACCAGACTGATTCCTGGGATGGCACGACTTCCATATGAAGAAAGACTGGATAGACTTGGCTTGTACTCGCTGGAATTTAGAAGATTGAGGGGTGATCTCATAGAGACTTACAAAATTCTTAAGGGGTTGGACAGGCTAGATGCAGGAAGATTTTTCCCGATGTTGGGGAAGTCCAGGTCAATGGGTCACAGTTTAAGGATAAGGGGGAAGTCTTTTAGGACCGAGATGAGAAACACATTTTTCACACGGGAGAGTGGTGGAATTCTCTGCCACAGAAGGTAGTTGAGCCATTTCATTTTCTCTAGGGGTCAAGGGGTCACAGTTTAAGGATAAGGGGGAAATATTTTAGAAACGAGATGAGAAAAACATATTTCACACAGAGAGTGGTGAATCTGTGGAATTCTCTGCCACAGAAGGTAGTTGAGGTCAGTTCGTTGGCCATATTTAAGAGGGAGTTGGATGTGGCCCTTGTGGCTGAAGGGATCAGGGGGTATGGAGAGAAGGCAAGTACAGGATACTGAGTTGGATGATCAGCCATGATCATATTGAATGGCGGTGCAGGCTCGAAGGGCTGAATGGCCTGCTCCTGCACCTAATTTCTATGTTTCTATGTTTCTATTGTTGTTGCACTGGATTCCAAAGGTATTTGCAGGTTTTGGAATGTGTGCCAAGGAAAGGTTGATTTTCTGTGTCTGATGCTGCTATTGATTGGAACTAGTAGTAATATCCTTCACTGCAATAAAGGGGTCAAGGAAAGAGCGTTCACGTCGCGGCCCTGTTTCCACCCAGTCTTTCCACCACCACGCACAGGAAGCACGAGAAGCGACAAGACAGACACCATTGTGCGCAGGTGCCGAGAAGCGTGTTCAGCTCTGGCTGAACAACTTCTAACCTTGTGCGTGGACTCAAGAAGAAGAAGAAGACTGCAATAAAAACACCAAGTTATGAAAAGGGAATATCGAGACAAATGTAAGGAACAGCATCCCACTCTTAAGAAACATTGTACATCCATAGACGTAGCTCATAGGACAGTGTTCTTACTAGATAATCTAAAAGTCATTGGTTCAAGTCCCACAATGTTCGCTTAAGTACCAATATTTATGCTGATATTCGGTACAAGACTCGCAGAAGCTGCAGCGTTGGAGATACTGACTTTTCATTTGTTTTCTAAATTAACTACTCACTAGATTGTCACACTGGTCAACCTGAGGAGTACCTTCAGCAACAGACTGGTTCCAGCAAGATGCAGGACAGAACGCCACAGGAGATCCTTCTTCCCCGTGGCTATCAAACTGTACAACCCCTCCCCCTTCTGTCATGAGGTAGACAGAGATTGACCCCCCCCCCTCCCCATAATCTTTGCACATCCCCAATCCTTTCCACTCATCACTTTAATCTCATGTTTCATGTGTTTTGTGTTTTTGTGTGTTTTATGATGCTGGCAGATCAATTTCCTTCCTGGGATAAATAAAGTTATATTGTATCATATCATTTGGTATTGTTACATAGAATATAGAACATAGAACAATCCAGCAGCAGAACAGGCCCTTTGGCCCTCACAAATATCAAATCATTGGTGGCAATGAATTCCAAAGATTCACCACTCTCTGACAAAATAAATTCCTCCTCATCTCCTTATTAAAGGTACGTCCTTTTATTCTCAGGCTGTGCCCTTTGCCTCTAAACTCTCCCACTAGTGGATACAACCTCTCTGCATCCACTTTATCCAGCCCTTTCACGATTCCGTAATAATGAAATACTAATCTATCTTTCCCTCTCAACCCCATTCTCCTGACCTCTCCTCATAACCTTTGACACCTTTCTGATCAAGTTTGTTGTCATCATAATCATTATAATCATAATCATAATCGTCATTTATTAGCCAAGTATGTTTTGCAACATACGAGGAATTTGATTTGAGATACAGTCATACCAAAAAAGCAACAAGCCACACAACTACTTAATATTTGACATAAATATCCACCACAAGGGCTCCTCCTCATTCCCCACTGTGACGGAAGGAAATTAAGTCTAATCTTCTTCCCTCTTTATTCTCCCGCAGTCGGAGTTGAACCATCCGCAGTCGGGGTGATCGAAGCTCCCGCAGCCGACGATCGAAGCTCACGCGTCGGGGCGGTCGAAGCTCCTGCGGCTTGCAGCTCCCGGGAGTCGGTCTCTAACAAAGGGACCGCGATCTCCACGATGTTAAAGTCTGCAGGCTCCCGCCATTGGAGCTCCCGTCGATCCCTGACAAAGGGATTGCAGGCTCCATGATGGCAAGTCCTGCAGGCCCCCGCGGTTGGAGCTCCGAGGTCAATCCCCAGCAAAGGGGCCGCTGGCCCCACGATGTTAGGCCGCAGTGCGGATGGAGATACGACACGGAAAAGTCGCATCTCCACCCAGGAAAGAGATTTTAAAAAGTTCCCCCCCCCCCCCCACCATATAATACAAAACTGAAAGTACACTAAAACATACATTTTACAACAAACTAAAAACAGCAAAGAAGGAAAAAGACGAGATTGACCGTTGGCGAGGCAGCTATCATCGGCGCCATTTGGTTATATCTGAAATAAAACCAACTGCAGGAACATCAAAGAAAAATCACAGTCATACAGCACAGAAACAGGCCCTTCAGCCCATTTCAATCATGCCAACCAAGGTGCCCCATCTATGCTTGTCTCATTTACCCACGTTTGGCTCATACCCCTCAAAACCTTTTCTATCCGTGTACCTGTCCAAATGTCTTTTAAATGTTGTTAGCTCAAATACTCCCTCTGGCAGATCGTTCCATATATGCACAACCCTCTTTGTGAAAAAATTGCCCTTCAGCCTCTCATTAAATCTTTGCTCTCCCATCTTAAACATTAGTAAATAAAGTTTTATCGTATCGTTAATTCACCTACCTGGGAAAAAGACTCCGTACAAACGTCCTATCTATTCATAGTGTGATAGTCATGGAGTCCCACAGCATAGAAACAGGCCCTTCCGCCGAGCTTACCCATGCTGACCAAGGTGCCTCATGCACACTAGACCCGACCTGCCAACGTTTGGCTAATATCCCTTGTAAACCTTTCCAGGTATCACTGTACCTGTCCAATATTCCCCTCATGATTTTAAACATCCCTATAAGATCACCCATCAACCTCCAACATTACAAGGAATGAATTCCTAGCCTGCCCAACCTTTCCCTTTAACTCTGTCCCTCAAATCCTGTAAATTATAAGATAAGATTCGTCTTCAAGGACAAACACGAGCTTTTTGTCAGAATATGGTCTCCATTTATTGATTATCTGAAGGGGCAAACTGGTTCGGCACAAGAACCTGACTGAAACCCGAATTAAGGATTAGATGAAGAGTTACATTTTATAATTTACGAACATATCTCCAATGATGTATTATTAGTTAATTATTCCATTCTTTTTTATTATACCTTCTTGTTTTTTTTGTTTTCTCTCTCTCTCTCTCTCTCTCTCTCTCTCTCTCTCTCTCTCTCTCTCTCTCTCTCTCTCTCTATTATTTTCTATCTATATAAAAAATTAAAAAATATATAGTAGAACTATTAAATAATTGATAATATTGACAATATTAATAATGTATGACTACCACAAACAAAATGTTTTTATTATGTACTTGCTTCTAATTAAAAAAAATATTAAAACAAAAAAAAAATCCTGTCGATTATAGAGTCATTGTGATACAGTGTGGAAACAAGCCCTTCGGCCGAACTCATCCACACCGGCCACCAATGTCCCAGCTACACTAGTCCCACCTGCCTGCGCTTGGCCCATATCCCTCCAAACCTGTCCTATCAATGTACCTGTCCAACTGTTTCTTAAATGATGGGATAGTCCCAGCCTCAACTACCTCCTCTGGCAGCTTGTTCCATACACCCACCACCCTTTGTGTGAAGAAATTACCCCTCAGATTCCTATTAAATCTTTTCACCTTCCTTGTAAATCTTCTCTGCACTCATACCAGCTTCATGGAACTACAATACGCTGGGAAGCAGCGTGACCAAACCATAATACTCCATGTGTGTAGGTAGGAACTGAAGATACCGTTTTACACCGAAGATGGACACAAAATGCTGGCGTAACTCAGCGTGTCAGACAACATCTCTGGAGAAAAGGAATAGGTGACATTTTGGGTCTGGATCCTTCTTCGGACTACTCCAAGCGTAGCCTCATCAGCGTACTGTACAACTATAACGTGATGTCCAACATCTACACGGAACTATCTGACTGATGAAGGGCAATGTGCCAAAAGCCTTCTTCACCACCCGATAAGTTCATGTGATAGGAGCAGAATTAGGCCATTCGGCCCATCAGGTCTACTCCACCATTCAATCATGGCCGATCTATCTTTCCCTCTCAACCCCATTCTCCTGCCTTCTCCCCATGACCCCCTGACTCTACCTACTGTGGTATCAACAACGCAGTCCAAGTTATATTACAGGAAGACACTGCTGGCATTTTGCGGCATTTAAAAAAATGTAATGTCACTGCAAAACAGGCATTGATTTTTCTAAGAATTTTCAGAGCCTTGAAAATTGGGATTCTGTATGGAGCACTTTTTTTCCTTATTCTCTGCGATTTCTTTCACAAATTATCTTAATTTAATTCGGAGAATGGTGTTCCAGTGAAACAATTCATTCTTCAGTCAGCTGCTTGATTTGACGAACTGCAATGGGCCCTTGTTTCCCACATCTTGCATCTCACTGACTACAAGAGAACTACTTAACACCGCCATTAGATTTTCAAATGGTCTGGCTTTATAGGCATTTCAGCTTCAATTTGTGGACTGTGAAAGGACATTTGAAAGAATAGAAATAATTTCAGTGACTTAATTGAAGATTACAAAGTATGGAACGAGGAAAGAATTAGACCAATGGTTCATCGGGTGGACCATCCACCCGATGAACCATTTACAATTAGCACTATCGTAGGCTCAATGTGGGGAAAACTTTCAAGTGTGGTGAATTAATGTGGTTAAAAATCTGCAAGAATAGCTATTTTGTTCCCCAGAGATTAATAACTATTAAGTTCCAGTGCACAAATTCAAGTTTGTAATTTATATTGTTTGATCCTAATGGATATCATCATTGGTTATACACCTCAACAATGCCAAATGGAGGGAGCAATTATGGAGTCTTACCTAATGACCTGAATCGTGTCAGTTGTGGCAACTGAATCATCCTACCACAATCAGAGGGCAGTGCTGAACTACTAACTACCGCTTTGGTGACCTCGGACTCTCCTTGATCAGACTTTGCTGGCTTTACCTTGCACTAAACGTTATCCCCTCATCATGTATCTGTACGCTGTAAATGGCTCGATTGTAATCATGTATTGTCTTTCTGATGGCTGGATAGCACGCAACAAAAGCTTTTCACTGTACCTCGGTACACGTGACAATAAACTAAACAAAACTAAACTAAACTAAAACTAATCTGCACAAGTCATTCAGTGAGATTTTTTTTTTTACCAGTCCTGACCCAAGAGGCTTAGAGTCATACAGCATGGAAACAGGCACTTTGGACCAACCTACCCTTACCAACACAATAAAAATCGTGAGATCAGCAGATTGGTCTTCTCACCTGTCAGTCATTAAGGTAACGCCCCTTCCGGGGGCGAGGAGAATAAAACCCCAGAGGCCGGGTGTGAGTCCAGAAGTCAGGTGTGAGTGAGAGTCGGGTCCAGAAGCCGTGAGTGAGTCGGGTCCAGAAATCATGAGTGAGTGAACGGTGGCTCCAGATGCCGTGATTGAGTCAACTGTGGTTCCGGAAAGCCATGGGTGAGTGAACTGTGGCTCCAGAAGCATGAGTGAGTGAACTATGGTTCCAGAAGCAGTGAGTCAGTGAACTGTGGGCCCAGAAGCCGTGAGTGAGTGAACTGTGAGTCCAGAAGCCGCCCGGTGCATGGAGGCGGCCCAATTGCTGCAAACCCGAGATCCTGGGGAAGTGAGGAGTGAGAGTGTGGTGATAGAGGTAGACGGGCGCTGGCAGGACCGAGCGCTAGCGGGCCTGAGCACTGGTAGGGCTCACCACGCCTGCCCAAACACTCCCATCCCCCTCCCCTCGCACACACCTCCCCCCCCCAGCAGCAGGCCACGAAAGCGCTTCCCCTAACGCCCCCCAACCGGCCCCTGCCTGAAGCCGTCCCTCTCCACCGGCTACAGAACGCTCCCTCCGGCTCCCAACTGAACCCTCTCCTTCCCCACCTCCAGGACTAGGCCAAGAATCAATACGGCCCACAATATCCATACTTGCCCTCTGGAAACCAGTCCCTTCAGCCCACAACATCCATACGAGCCCTCCAGAAAGGCCCACCCGCCCACTGGCCACCGCCTGAAGCCATCCCTCTCCCCTGGCTGCAGGACTCTCCCCCCACCTGCCCCCGACAGCCCCGCCTGAAGCCGACCCCCTCCCGGGCTGCAGAGCGCAACAAGAGACGCAACAAGGAAGAATGGACTGAATAAATCCCCTCTTTGATGTTTAAATTGTTGTTAATTTTAATTTGAAGTTATTCACATTTTAAGCTTTAGTAAATCGCTTTCCACTTGCCGTGCCCGTCAGCTGCATTTGCACAGTAATACTGCGGAACCCAATGGGAGGGAATGGCTGCGCCGCCGGAGAGCCGCTAAGATTGGATGGGGGGGGGGTTTGAGGGGAGGAGGGGGGGGAATCAGGGGCGTCACAACAGGAACCCGCCAGCCGCACCTGCTCAGTTGGGGGTTATGCTTGAGTGGTTTGTATATTGGAATTGGTGGAGAGGTGGAATATTGCGTTGGGGGACCAGCCCTCCCATGTGAGAATGGGATCCAATGGGTCCCACTTAGTCTAATGTTTCTTAAAGTTGTCTCAACTACATCCTTTGGCAGCTCATTCCATACACGTACCATCCTTTGTGTGAAAAATCTACCCCTCAGGTTCCAATGACCTTTCCACCCTCACCTTAACTCTATGTCCTGTGGTCCTCGATTCCCCTACTCTAGGCAACCCGATCTATTCTTTGGATGTGGGTTCAAAGCCCACTACAGCTTCTGTTTAATTAAATCCACTTCCAAGAGAAGGTCATTACTGACCAGGCAAAGCAAATTATTTAGGAGTGAGCAATTTTTTTCTCTTTTGGAGTGTTGTGTGTTTTGGAGTGTCCCCCCAATACAGGAAGGATGTGGAGGCTTTGGAGTGGGTGCAGATATGTTTTGCCAGAATCCTCTCTGAATTAGAGGATATTACCTTTATGGAGAGGTTGGACAAGTTTAGATTGTTTTCTCTGGTGCGCCGGAGGCTGAGGGGAGAGCTGATCGATGTATATAAGATTATGAGAGGCATTGCTAGATTAGACACAGAACCTTTTTCCCAGGGTAAAAATGTCAAAGACTTGAGGGGAGAGGGGTACAAGAGGGGCGTCAACAAAATAGAGAGAGTACAGAGGAGATTTACTAGAATGTTGCCTGGGTTTCAAGCACCTGAGTTACAGAGAAAGGTTGAACAAGAGAGGTCTTTATTCTTTGGAACGCAGAAGGTTAAGGGGGGACTTGATAGAGGTCTTTAAAATGATGAGAGGGATTGTCTATTATATAGTTGACGTGGATAAGCTTTTTCCATTGAGAGGGATTGTCTATTATATAGTTGACGTGGATAAGCTTTTTCCATTGAGAGTAGGGAAGATTCAAGCAAGAGGACATAGAAACATAGAAACATAGAAATTAGGTGCAGGAGCAGGCCATTCAGCCCTTCGAGCCTGCACCGCCATTCAATATGATCATGGCTGATCATCCAACTCAATATCCTGTACCTGCCTTCTCTCCATACCCTCTGATCCCTTCAGCCACAAGGGCCACATCCAACTCCCTCTTAAATATGGCCAACGAACTCGCCTCAACTACCTTCTGTGGCAGAGAATTCCACAGATTCACCACTCTCTGTGTGAAAAACGATTTTTCTCATCTCGGTCCTAAAAGACTTCCCCCTTATTCTTAAACTGTGACCCTTGTCCTGGACTTCCCCAACATCGGGAACAATCTTCCTGCATCTAGCCTGTCCAACCCCTTAAGAATTTTGTAAGTCTCTATGAGATCACCCCTCATGATTTGAGAATTAAGGGACAAAAGTTTAGGGGTAACGTGAGGGGGAACTTCTTTACTCGGAGAGTGGTAGCTGTGTGGAATGAGCTTCCAGTGGAAGTGGTGGAGGCAGGTTTGATTTTATCATTTAAAAATAATTGGGTAGGTATATGGACGGGAAGGGAATGGAGGGTTATGGTCTGAGTGCTGGTAGATGGGACTAGGTGAGAGTAAGTGTTCGGCACGGACTAGAAGGGCCGAGATGGCCTGTTTCCGTGCTGTATATGTTATATGGTTATATGGTTAAGTTTAAGAAGATCTCTCGGGGGTCATAGTGGTGCAGCGGTAGAGCTACTGCCTCACAGCGCCAGAGACCCGGGTTCGATCCTAATTGTGTGTGCTGTCTGTACGCTCCAAAGACATTACAAGCTTATTGGCTTCAATCCCCAGGCAATTGGCGCTAGTGTAACGGGGGATCGCTGCTCAGTGCGGACTCGGTGGGCCAAAGAGCCTGTTTACACGCTGTATCTCTAAACCCAAAAAGGTGATTATGGAGGTGGGCACACCCTTGCTCACGGTTGCTTTAGATTTAAGGTTTGAAGATGTGACCATTCAATGCCTGAACTTTGCCTTCTATAGCCAGTGGGTTCAACTGGAGGCACCAATGTTAGGCTGGATTGGGCCCATGCTAACACTGGGTTTTCTAGGCAGTCATCCTTATAAGGAATTATTGATTTTTTGGGGATCTAATGCACAAGGTAAAGCTTTCAGCAAATTAAAACGAAAATAGATATGATTAAACCAATCCATTAAGTGAAATCATGACCACAAGCATTTAAAGCCTTGTTACAAAACCCAAGGGCTATGACTGGATATTTTTGCCCCTCATTTGAGTTGGGTAGAGCTTTGAATCACATCAGTGCACTTAAACCAAATGCAGCCAGCCAATATTTCTAGCCTGTGATATGACTGCTATATCAATATCCTGAAGAAGGGTGTAGGAAGGAACTGCAGATGCTGGTTTGAACCGAAGATAAACACAAAATGCTTCAGTAACAGCGGGTCAGGCAGCATTTCTGGAGAGAAGGAATGGATGAGGTTTCGGGTCCCTTCTTCAGACTGATCTTTTCGACTCGAAACATCACCTATCCATGTTCTCCGAAGATGGTGCCTGACCCACTGAAATACTCCTGCATTTTGTGTCATTTTGTGTATTATCCAGCAGCTACAGTTCCCTGTTTCTATGTTTCAACAATATTGAACATTTGGATATCTCCCTCATAGGTTTAGGTTTAGTTTTAGTCAAAGTGTCATATAGTCAGAGAGTGATACAGTGTGGAAACAGGCCCTTCGGCTCAACTTGTCCATACCGGCCAACAATGTCCCAGCTACACTAGTCCCACCTGCCCGTGTTTGGCCCATATCCCTACCAATGTACCTGTCTAACTGTTTCTTAAACGATGGGATAGTCCCAGCCTCAACTACCTCCTTTGGCAGCTTGTTCCACAAAACCCACCACCCTTTGTGTGAAAAAGTTACCCTCAGATTTCATTAAATCTTTTCCCATCACCATGAACTAATGTCCTCTAGTTGTAGAGATACAGCGTGAAATCAGGCCTTACAGCCCACTGAGTCCTCGCTAACTAGCGATCCCTGTACACAGGCACTATCCTGCATACTAGGGACAATTTACAATTTTTACTGAGGCTAATTAACCTACAAACGTGCACAAATTCGTAATGTGGGGGGAAACCGAGCACCCAGGGCAACCCACGCAGGTCACGGGGGGAAACGTACAAACTCCGTACAGACGGCACCAGTAGTCACGATCAAACCCGGGTTTCTTGCGCTGCAAGGTAACAACTCTATTGTTACCCCACTGTGCTGCCCTTTTTATTGGTATTTTTATTAAAATATTTTCAGTCAAACTCAATTTTACTTCAGCATCCCTTTTTCATATCAGGTCAGTGATGGCAATGAATTTAAAATGCGTTTTTGTATTATGGACCAGCCCTAGACGTGTGATTATTGATACATTATTTTGTATTCAAACTTTCAGGGGTCATGCATGGAGAATGCATGTACTGAAGGTTTCATGCAGAAGGGTCATAAGTCATAAGGTCATAAGTGATACGAGTAGAATTAGGCCATTCGACCCATTAAGTCTACTCTGCCATTCAATCATGGCTAATCTATCTCTCCTCCTAACCCCATTCTACTCCTATCACTTATGACATTAAATATTTGGTGCAGAAACATTTTATAATACAACATAGCAGTTTTGGTCAGGATTGGCTGGACCTTCTGCATATAAATGCAAATATTTCTTTCCATTGAAATGTGAAATGAAAACTTTTGGGTCGCAATCCTCTTGTCCATCAACCGTTTTTTTTTAGATTTAGAGATACAGCGCGGAAACAGGCCCATGGGCCCACCGAGCCCACGCCGACCAGTGATTCCCCCACACTAACACTACCCAACACACACTAGGGACAATTTACAACTATATCAAGCCAATTAACATAACAAACTTGCACGTCTTTGGAGTGTGAGAGGAAACCGAAGATCTCGGAGAAAGCCCACATGGTCACGTGGAGAACGTATGAACTCCGTGCAGACAAGCACCCGTAGCCAGGATCGAACCCGGGTCTGGCACTGTAAGGCAGCAACTCTACCCCTGTGCCACCGTGCTGCCCCAAAACATACCCTGTATCTAATTGATGAATTAAAACGTGCACAATTAACAAATTGTCATTTTGTTGAGCATAATCCAGTCCATCTCCTTTAGTTAGTCATAGAGTCATACAGTGTGGAAACAGGCCCTTCGGCCCAACTTGGTCATGTTGACCAACATGCCCCACCTATACTAGTCCCACCTGCCCATATCCCTCTAAACGCTATCCTGTCATGTACCTGTGCAAATGTTTTCTAAATGTTGTGATAGTACCTGCCTCAACTACCTATTCCGGCTGCTCGTTCCATACTCCTACCACCCTTGGTGTAAAAAAAGTTGCCCCTCAGGTTCAAATTAAATATTTCTCACCCTCAGGAACTTGCATTCCCAATGCAATTTTTTTTTTTTTTTAATATCTTTATTTATTAGCGGTACTGTCAGTTACATCAGTGTACAACCCTTGTAGTGTATTACAATCATTATACCCCTTAATTTTATTTTTTTATTTTAAGGCTTTAGAAAAGAGAGATTAGAGAGAAAAATAGCAGCATAGATAGTAGAAAAGTGAAAAAGATGTGCAAGTGCAAAAGCATGACAGAGGGAAAGGAAACCCTTGAAGAGTTAGAAACGGGAATTAAGAGATAGACCCTGGAGAGGAAAAAAAGAAAAAAGAAAAAGGGAAAAATAGAGAAAGAAAGAAGAAAAGCCAGTTACTTTATTATAAACATCTCGCAAAAAGGAATCTACCAACAGTTTTTCTTTCCCCTTTACCAGACCCGACACCAGTACTTTTTTGACGTATTTCTTGCACCTTATCCTTGTAATAGATTTATAAATGCAGACCACGTCTTATAGAAACAGTCTGATTTTCCTGCTGGTCGGAGTCTCATATCTTCCAAGTGTAGTGTTTCGAACATAGTTGAGATCCGCATATTGACTGTTGGTACCGGAGAATTTTTCCAGAATTTTAAGATGAGCTTTTTTCCAGTTATTAAGCCATATTCAAGTAGAGTCTTTTGAAACACATTTAATTTGGGGCAACCTTCCGATATCTCGAAGATTATCCAGTCTGCTTCCGGGGTCAGTTTTATTTTAAATATTTTTGTGAAAATTTCAAAAATCTCAGTCCAAAATGTTTGAATTTTTGTACAAAAGACAAATGAGTGTGCTATATTAGCTTCTTGACATTGACATTTATCACATATAGGTGAGACGTTGGGAAAAAGTTTACTTATTTTAGTTTTTGAATAGTATAATCTGTGTAGGATTTTAAATTGTTTTAAGGTGTGTCTTACATTAATTGAACATTTATGCACATTTAATAAATATTCTTCCCACCTTTCTTTGGGAATTTTTATACTTAATTATTTTTCCCAGTCTCTCCTGATACCATCTGTTGTTGGTATTTCTGCATTTAGAATAATATTATATACATATGATATTAGGTTTGCTGATTCTGCCTTTGTATTCACTACCTCTTCCAGTAAATATGGAGACATATTGTGATAATCTTGTGCGTATTTTTTCAGATAATCACAGATTTGGAAATATTTAAAATACTGATTGTTTCCCAAATTGTATTTTAGTTGTATTTGTTGAAATGATAATAGTTTTCCTGATTCATACACATCTCTGAAGATTTTAATTCCAGCTCTTTCCCATTGTATAAATGCTTTATCTATAGTTGAAGGTTTAAATGAGGGGTTTTTACCGATAGGAGATAAGAGAGATAAATTTCTTAATTTTAAATTGTGTTTTATTTGTTTCCAAATTCTGATTGTACTGTATATAATTGGATTATTGTTGTAATTTATATTATTCATCGATATTGGAGAGAGAAGGATTGCTCAAATATTATAAGGAGAGCAATCCTCTCTCTCCATAATCGTCCAATCCGATTGTTGGGGAGAGTTATCCAGCAATTGGATCATGTTTCTGATATTTACAGACCAGTAGTAATACATAAAGTTGGGGAGTGCTAATCCCCTACTACTTTGGGTTTATTCAGATGAGCTCTTTGTATTCTGTGGGATTTATAATCCCAATAAAATTTGTGATATCTGAGTCCAGTTTTTTAAAAACTTTTTGGGTAAATATATATGGGATAGATTGGAACAGGTATAAAATTTGTGGTAGAAATTTCATTTTTATGGCATTTATTCTGCCTATTAAGGACATCGGAAGCGTTTTCCAAAATGTAATCAAGTTACCTAGTTTCTTAAGTAGAGGGTTATAATTTTCATCAAACGTATCTTGATATCTTCTAGTGATTTCGATGCCCAAGTATTTAATTTTTTCCGTAGCTATTTTGAAAGGAAACTGTAAAAGATGCGTAGAGTCTTTCGGTTTTATTGACATGATTTCACTTTTATTCCAAATTTATTCAATATCCTGAAAATGATCCTCTATTAATTTTTAAATATTTGGTATAGTAATATGAGGTTTTGTGATGTACAATAGTATGTCATCAGCGTATAGTGATATTTTATTATTGGAATATTTTGTTTTATATCCATGGATATTTGGAAGAGTTCTGATTCTTTCCGCTAGGGGTTCAATTATGAGGGCAAATAACAATGGTGATAATGAACATCCTTGTCTGTTTCCCTTTGACAAATGAAATTTCGTAGATAAATTATTGTTCGTTAATATTCTGCCCGTTGGCTTATTATATAGTAATTTAATCCATAGAATAAAATTCTCTCCCAGTTGAAATTCTTGCAATACCCTGAACATATAATCCCATTCGACCTGATTGAATGCTTTCTCTGCATCCAACGATATGATTGATAGTTTTTGATCTTCAGTTTGGTGTGAATGCATTATATTGAACAGACGTCTCAAATTATTAAATGATTGTCTCTTAGGGATAAACCCCGTTTGATCCGGATGTATTAATTTACTAGCATATTTACTTAGTCTTCCAGCTAGTATTTTCGCTAATATTTTTTGATCTGTATTTAGCAACGCAATAGCTCTATATGATCCAGGTTCTTCCACATATAACCATATAACCATATAACAATTACAGCATGGAGACAGGCCCTCTCGGCCCTTCCAGTCCTTGCCGACCATTTGTTTTCCCCTAGTCCCATCTACCTGCACTCAGACCATACCCCTCCATTCCCTTCACGTCCATATACCTATCACTTTACTTTTAAATGTTAAAATCGATCCTGCCTCCACCACCTCTGCCAGAAGCTCATTCCACACAGCCACCACCCTCTGAGTAAAGAAGTTCCCCCTCACGTTACCCCTAAACTTCTGTCCCTTAATTCTCATGTCATGCCCTCTTGTTTGAATCTTCCCTACCCTCAATGGGAAAAGCTTATCCACGTCAACTCTGTCTATCCCTTTCATCATTTTAAAGACCTCAATCAAGTCCCCCTTAACCTTCTGCGCTCCAAAGAATAAAGACTAACTTGTTCAACCTTTCTCTGTAACATAGTTTCTGGAACCCTGGGCAACATTCTAGTAAATCTCCTCTGTACTCTCTCTATTTTGTTGACATCCTTCCTATAACTAGGCGACCAAAATTGTACACCATACTCCAGAATTGGTCTTACCAATGTCTTGTACAATTTTAACATTACTTCCCTACTCCTATATTCAATGCTCTGATTTATAAAGGCCAGCACACCAAAGGCTTTCTTTACCACCCTATCTACATGCGATTCCACCTTCAGGGAACTATGCACAGTTATTCCTAGATCCCTCTGTTCCACAGCATTCCTCAATTCCCTACCATTTACCATGTATATAAAGGTCCATCTTTATCTTTCTTAGGTTTAGTGTGATCGTGGATTCCGCTAGTGTTTCAGGTAGTATTTGTGCTTTGAAGGCATAAGTATACATTTTCAGTAGGCGGGGGGGTAAATATGTCATAAAAACCTTTATAGAATTCGTTACTAAATCCGTTGGGACCTGGTGTTTTTCCATTTTTTAATGAGATTATTGTTTCTTCTATTTCCTTATTTGAGACTTGTGCTCCCAGTTCCTCTTGTTCCTGCAACTCTAATTTAGGAAGGTTACAATTATACAAGAACTTTGTTGGTGTCCATTATCGTTTTAGATGTATACAGATTCTCGTAAAATTGTGCAAATCTTTTATTAATATCACTCGACAAGGTCAATATTTCCACTTTGTCTGATTTAATCTTTAAAATTGTGTGATCCTTTTCTCGTTTTTTTAACTGATGTGCCAAAAGTTTATGGGGCTTATCCCCAAATTCAAAGTGTTCCTGTCTTGTAATTTGTAATAATATTATGATTTTCTCTGATAATAATTTATTTTAATTTGAATTTCAGTATTATTATTCTATTATGTTTATCCGTAGTGGGGTCTTTAGCGTTTTCTATGTCCAGTTGTCTAATTTGTTCTTCTAGTTGTCTTTGTTCATTCTTATTTTTCTTATTTTGAAAAGCTTGATATGAAATTATCACACCTCGAATAAATGCTTTAAAAGATTCCCATAATAATGTAGGTGATATGTCTGTCGTGTCATTTATGTCGAAGGAAAGGTCCATTTGCTCTTTTAAATATGTACTCCCTTTGGGTCTTTTAAAATTTGTGGATTGTACCTCCAAAACGGTTTGTTCTTAGTCATTCCTTCCATTTAAAACAAAAAGTGATCTGAGATCGTATTTGTGTGGTATTTTGGTTTAGAAGTGTGAGGTATTAGTTTTGTATCCACCAAAAAATAATCTATTCGTGAATATGTCTTGTGTACCATAGAATAGAATGAGTAATCCCTGCCGGTCGGATTTGCATTCCTCCAGACATCTGTTATGTTTGTGTTTTTTTATGTATGTGTTTAGAAGTTCGCTAGTTTTGGATTTCGTAATACCTCTTTGTTTTTGATGGATTTATCTAAGTAAGTGCAAATTATACTGATCGGGATTACCATTGACCCTGTTTATTTTTCGAAATTGAAGATTACTGGAATTTAGTACGGCGTGAAATCACAGAGCTTTGAAATCTTCACGTAGTCACGCACATGACTCCGAAGTAAAATAGTAAGATTAAATGAGAACTAACCAGTGTGAAGTTTGATCTTTATTTTATGAGGAGTTACGATGAGGGATTATGTGCCTTCCGCTCCCGACCCTCATAATCGCAGAGGTCATCTGGTAGTTCTAGTCTTCTGAGTCTTACTATATCACTTCGACTGTAGTTACTGTGATTTCACACCGCTGCTTTGAAGTACGACGCGCAGGCGCTCTGGCGGGGCTTCTTCACGTAATCCCCCATCGTAACACCTCATAAAATAAAGATCAAACTTCAAACTGGTAAGTTCTCATTTAATCTTACTATTTTGGATGATTAGCCATGATCACAGTGAATGGCGGGTGCTGGCTCAAAGTGCGGAATGGCCTACTCCTGCACCTATTTTCTATGTTTCTATGTTTCATACACCCCAAAGGCCCCTGCTGATCAATCAAATACACCAATTAGTTTATTGTTCTGATTAAATATTAGATTGTTGTTGTCACCTTCCCCTCAGCTAACAATGTACCATTCTACACTTGCTTGATCATCTTCCCCTTTGATCTGTGTTTTCATCCCTTCACCTTCCATGTATGTCTCCCTCTCCCCTGAAGGCCTCGATCTGAAACGTCATTCAGAGATAACTTAGCTGCCTGTCCCATTGAGTTACTCCAACATTTTGCGCATATCTTTGGTGTAAATCAGCATCTGTCGTTCCTTCCCTCACAATGCCATATGCATTCTTTAATGGTGCACATAATCAGGACACTTTCAGCAGACTTTCAATGGGCAAGGCATTCCCTATCAAATAAGTATTTTTGTTTCAGACGAACTAAGTTACTGGCGGGCAGTTCTGGTAATTGCCCACTGCTGACTCCAATCACTATCTACATCTCCCTGTCTTAAGCTAAATGTCAGGCAGCAGGTCAGCCAGCGTGGAGCCTGTAAAGGAAAGAGGTAGATCATTCCCAATTCAAAACCAATTACTACTGCTCCCGGGGGAATGTGATCGAGGTTAGCACACGCAACTAAGTGTTGAACACACAAAAAAATGCTCCATGTCCACACAGCATGGTAAGTCGAATGTGGCCAGTAAAGTGGAAGCGTTGGGTTCCAAAACCATTAAAATAGTCAAAGATGGATTGGATCAGTATAGTCAACCAGCATTATGAAAGCTTGAGCTGTATATAGAGGGGATTAGGAGGACAGATTCAGGACACAAATAGAGAGAGGTTGAGTGGGCTATGACTCTATTCCTTGGAGCGCAGGAGGATGAGGGGTGATCTTATAGAGGTGTGAATAAAATCATGAGAGGAATAAATTGGCTAGATGCACAGAGTCTCTTGCCAGAGTAGATGAATCGAGGACAAGAGGACAGAGGTTAGAGGTGGAGCGGAAAAGATTTAATAGGAATCTGATGGGTTACTGTACTCTGTCGATCCTGACAATGGGTAATAACGTTACAAAATTTTGAGATTTAAAAAATCAAGTCTGCAATTTATCCCATCAGATAAAGCATAAAAATAAGTTTAATTTGACTCCTAATTCACTTACATATCTTCAGTATTAAAAAAGTTATTGCCATTTTCATACTCAGAATCAAATACACAGATGTTAAGAAGTCCCTTGTGCCAGTAGGTGGGGAGCATTTCACGACATTCATTGATTGCTGAGAGTGGTCGACGCTCAACATCAGGGGGGTACGTATACGTATATCTTGGCCTGGGTAACCTTCAGGACAGCTGGGCACAGGACACATCATCAGTAGTGTACCCTTGCATCACTGGGTGTTTCGGCCTTTTATCACTATACACCCTCCACAAGGGCGGCCCGCTGCAGGATGATCAGCCCTCAGCGTGTTGTCCCGTGTCAAACTGCCTCAAAGATTCACCATGACGCATTTGGGGCCCAGCATGGGTCTTTCCGCTTGAGCCAAATCCAACAGCTGCTTCTTTCAGCCGCGTCTGAGAGTGATCTTATGGTCTTCTGCAGAGCCTGACCATTGATTCCAAGCTCCTTCAGCAGTCTGATGGTAGATGACGCAACAAATCCTCTGCATCCCACTTCAACTGGATAAACGTTGATGTTCCAGCCACGCTGCCTTGCCTCTGCTGCAAGCTCTGTGTAGCGCAGCTTCTTACGCTCATAGGCCTCCACAACAGAGTTCTCCCATGGAACTGTGAGCTCTATGATGTAAGCAGTCTTCTGTGAAAGGGACCAGAACACCAAATCTGGCCTGAGGTTGGTTGAAGCAATTTCAGGTGGAAAGATTAGTTGTCGGCCGATGTCCGCCAGCATCCTCCAGTCACGGGCCCTGCATAGGTTTCCTTCTTCTGATCTAGTGGAAGGATGTTTCGGTGTTTTCTGTCCTTCTCGGACAAAGGTTGTCGCCTTAAGTGGGAGGGGTTGCTTGCTCTCGGAGGCATGGAGTTGGTCGCACACAGCCTGTTCTCAAGGGCTGTTGCCAGGCTTTTTAATACCTGATTATGCCTCCACGTGTATCTCCCTTGCGTGAGGCTGGTCTTTGCAGCCTACCATGATGTGTTTGAGGGTCGCTGGAGTTGGGCAGAGGGCACAGGTTGGATCCTCGCCGTACCACTGATTGAGGTTCTTTGGTGATGGAAGGACGTCGTATGTCGCTCTGATGATGAAGCTGATCTTGCTTGATTCCATTTCCCATAGTTCTTTCCAGCTGATCTTCCTCCGCTCCACACCTTCCCACTGCATCCATTGCCCCTGTTTGGCAAGAGAGACCGCCTTTGCACTTCTTGCGGCCTCCTCCTGTCGCCGCACCTCCTCAACCACCAATGTCCTCCGCTCTGATGTTGTGGCCTTTCGCCAAGTTGGTTTACTTGTCGTAAGGCCAAAGCCTCCTCTTCCCTGCTGCACTTGCCCCACGACGTCTTTTGTGCCTCAGGGCTGATGAAGCTTGCTGTACTGCATCAGATGGTGTCCACTTCCGGCCCGTTACTAGGGGCGGCGCAACAGCACTGATGGTCTTGTCTCTAGAGTCCCTCAGTGTCATCTGGAGTCTTACTTTGGAACACTTGTATTCCTCTGTTAGACTAGTGAGAGGTAGTTCCAGGACCCCTTTGCCATAGAGGCCGATGTTAGTTAGACATCGTGGGACACCGAGCCATTTCTTCGCGTATGAAGTTATGGTTCGCTCCATCTTCTCCACAGTTGTTATTGGAGCTTCATAAACGGTCAGTGGCCACATTGTCCAAGGAAGGAGTCCAAACTGTAGGCACCAGAGCTTCTGTTTCCCAGGCAGTAGGGTCTGATTGATAATCTCCAGGCCGTTGACAATTTCTTGCCTTAGCTGTTGCACCCGCTCTTTGTCCTTGAGACTTGCGTTTGTACCATCTGCCCAGGCTTTTTACTGGCTGCTCAGACACTGTTGGTATTAGGTCGTCACCGATGCAGAACCTTGTGTCTCTAAGCACCCCCTTAACTATGGATATGCTTCGAGACTTACTTGGTTTAATTTTCATTCGGGCCCACTTGATGTTCTCCTGCAGCTTTCCAAGTAGCCGCTTGGTGCATGCTGCAGGAGTGGTTATTGTTGTCATATCGTCCATGTATGCCCTGATGGGTGGCAGACGGAGCCCAGCTCTGGTTCGTTCACCGCCCACCACCCATTTTGAGGCCCTGATGATGACTTCCATGGCCATTGTAAAGGCCAAGGGTGAGACTGTGCAGCCTGCCATGATGCCTACTTCCAAGCGCTGCCATGTTGTACTGAATTCAGCTGTTGTGAAGCACAGCTGCAGGTCTTGGAAATAGTTCTTGACCAGTGTGGTGATGAGCTCTGGTACATGGAAAAAGGCAAAAGATTCCCAAAGGAGTTCATGTGGAACTGAACCAAATGCATTGGCCAGATCGAGGAAGATCACATGTAGGTCTCTCTTGTCCTTCTTAGCTGCTTGGATCTGGTGCCAGATCATGCTTGTATGCTCCAAGCAGCCTGAAAAACCTGGAATTCCTGCTTTCTGTACAGATGTATCAATGTACTTGTTTGTTACCAGATAGGTGGATAGCCTTTGTGATACAATGCTGAAAAAGATTTTTCCCTCGACGTTGAGGAGACATATTGGCCGGAATTGGCTGATGTCTGATGCATCCTTTTCTTTAGGTATTAGTATGCCGCCGGCCCTTCGCCACACCTTAGGTATTGTTTGCTTCTTCCACACCACCCTCATGAGCTTCCATAGAAAGCGTAACACATCCGGTGCATTCTTGTAGAGCTTGTATGGTACTCCGTTTGGCCCGGAGCTGATGCTGCTCTTGCTCGCCGGACAGTGTTCTCTACCTTTTTCCATTTCGGAGGGCTGGTGTCCAGGTTGAATTCAGGTGGTTGAATAGGTGGGATGTCATGTGGGATGACTAACTTCTCATGCCTTTTCGTGTCTTGGTGGGCCTTTTCCAGGTGTTCCTCCAATTCTTGTTTTGATGTTTTCAAAGTTCCACTTTTTTCCTTTGCGAAGAGGTCTTTGATGAACTTGAAAGGGTCTTTGTAGAACCGTGTTCTTGTGTGTTCTTTATTCTTGCCAAGTTTCCTCATGTTCTCTGCTTTTCGCAAGGTTGCCAATCGGCTCTTGATGTCCTCTTGGAGTAGCATGAGACCTTCTCTCTCTGCGTCAGTTGCTTTTTTCCATTGCTTTTTCAACTGTCTCCTCTCTCTGATTAGCCTCTCGATCTCCTGCTGCCTCCTGGGCTTGATTGGTGTTGGTAACTTCTTTCCACCTCTCCCTTTACTCACCCCAAACCGTTCTTCTCCATAGCTGTAGATTGTGTTGCCCATCCTTTCAAGCTTTTCCACTGCTGTGCCCACTTGTTGCTCCAAGATATGTATAAGGTCACTGTTGACCGTTCTCCCACTCTTTCTTTTCAACAGCTTTGGGCCACTTCACTCCAGGTTTATGCCTTTGATCTTTCCCTCCAATGGAGGTCTTTGTAGTTGTTGCGTGGGCTCCTCCACCGGCATTTCTGTGATTGTATCACCCTCTTCAGTGACATGGGTGCTGATGCTCTGCGAACTTTGGTTTGTGTGTCCCGTCGCTGTGCTTCATTCGACTGATTTGACTGGTTGCTTCGTAAGAAGTACTGGTCAATGCGAGGCCCATGTCTCTGCTCTCTCAAGCACTTTTTCCTCCCTTGGTGGATCTTCAAGCCCATCATTGATGTTCTTTTCTCCCAACCACAGATGCACACCTGAAGTTTGTGTCCCGCAGCTGTTGTGGATGTCTCATGTGCCATGCTCTCCTTGTCCGTGGTCGTTTCCGTTCCTGGGTCTGTAACCGTGTTATCAATTGGTGAGCCATCTTGCGCCCCCGCTCTCGCAGGCTCTAGGGGTATTTCTTTTAATTTACTTTTTTGTAGCATTTAGCGGGTGTCTCCAACTAGCTGAAACAGCGTTGGAGACTGCTGTCATGGGGAGCTAGCCCATGACGGCCCCATTGGGGTCTGTTCCCTCCTGTCAGCTGTCTCTCCAAGCTGTCACATGGACTTTCCCATGTTGTCAGCTGTCCTTTCACAGCAGTCACTGGATAAGTCCAGATTTTCAGAATCAAATACACAGGACTAGATGTTAAGAAGTCCCTTGTGCCAGTAGGTGGGGAGCATTTCACGACATTCATTGATTGCTGAGAGTGGTGGACGCTCAACATCAGGGGGGGGGGTACGTATACGTATATCTTGGCCTGGGTAACCTTCAGGACAGCTGGGCACAGGACACATCATCAGTAGTGTACCCTTGCATCACTGGGTGTTTCGGCCTTTTATCACTATACACCTCCCACAAGGGCGGCCCGCTGCAGGATGATCAGCCCTCAGCGTGTGTCCCGTGTCAAACTGCCTCAAAGATTCACCATGACGCATTTGGGGCCCAGCATGGAAATTAGCAGCTTGTTCCCCATAGCCTTTCCATTGACTTAACTCAAAAGCTGTGATCTAGGACAGTCAAAAGCCCATAACTTTCTTAAAAATTAAATTTTCAATGAAATTTTCAGTTATTATAGATTGAAGCATTCTGAAACAAATATGAAAAACTTACTTGGATGACCTGAAATTAAATATAATTAGTTAGTTACCTAATTGTAGCTAATTACAAAATTCAATTACTAGATCTAAACATCTATCCATTTCTTAAGAAAAGATAAACATTTTTTAATTGCCTAAGTGTCCAAATAACATTCACACAAGAATTCACAATATAACATGATTTTTAAATCTAATTTTCATGAATTTATAGGCCAAATGGAAGGAATTTAGTGTTTAATTCCCGTAAATTAATGGCCATTTAAATCAACTTGCGAGTGGGTTTTTGTGGAACGCGGTGGATTGGAACGTTGCGGTTTGCGGTGAATTTAAACCCCCAGTCGGCAGGAAAAATACTGCCGGTTCGTATATATTTTTTGTCCCATTTTCGCAACATGAAAATTTGATTAAAGGCTTCCTAAGAACCACGTTTCTATGTAAAAATAAAACTGTGTACCTTTTTTTATCCTCTACGTAAAAATCCTTCCCGTTGTCGGCGCTCACGGCTTTAGAAGATGATTTTTAAATTACTCTTGCTAATAAATGATCTAGCGTAGTTTAAAAATACCTTCATAAAACAAATGTCGGAGCGATTTCTCTTTAGCTACGAAATCCCCTAAGGATCGATTTGAACTGTCTGGTGAAAAACGGCATTTTAAACCCGCCCCCCTCTGAAAGGCGCCAAAGTCGCTCACACGGGGAGTGGCAGAACCGCTCAAGGTAAGTTTTGTAACATACCTACTATGGGTACTGTCCAAATATGGGCAGGTGGGACTAGCATAGATGGGGCATCGTGGTCAGGATGAGTAAAGTCAAAGGAGGGAATAGCAGACCCAGTGAGTTTAATGTGAGGGTCATGGACAGATGCAGTAGGTCGGAGAAAGGGGAAAGAAGCTGTGATCAGGGGTTGGTGAGAAGAAGAGGGGGATGGGTGGCACAGTGACGCAGCAGTAGAGTTGCTGCCTAACAGCGCCAGAGACCCGGGTCAGATCCTGGCTGGGTGCTGCCTGTATGGAGTTTGTGCGTTCTCTCTGTGACCAGGTGGGTTTTCTCCAGTTGCTCTGGTTTCCTCCCATGCTCCCATTTTTAAGGCTGAGATAGATAGATTCTTCATTAGTACAGGAGTCAGAGGTTATGGTGAGGAGGCAGGAGAATGTGGTGAGCAGGAAGAGATAGATCTGCCGTGATGGAATGGCGGAGGAGACTTGATGGGCTGAATGGCTGAATTATACTATCACATGCCCATATGCAGTATAACCTGACTTTTATTACATTTTTGCAATGCTCACTATCCCTATCCACTGATCCAATTCTCTTCCTTGGAATATGTTTAAATTGAATTAAACTGCTCTCAAATTTGATTAAATGTTTGTTGTTGGGATATGATTCTGGAACTAGACGCTTTTTTCACTTCCTCCTTTCCATTCCCAGACAGACCGTTCTGTTTTCGGCCTCCTCCATTGTCAGAGTGAGGCTACATGCAAATTGGATGAACAGCATCTCATATTTTGCTTGGGCAGCTTACAGCCCAGTGGTATGAATATTGATTTCTCTCACTTCAGGTAGCCCCGGCATTCCCTCTCTCTCTATCCCTCCCCCACCCAAGTCGCACCAGCTTCTCGTTTTCACCCAACAAACAGCTAACAATGGCCTGTTTCCTTTAACATTGTTACTTTTTTGCATATCTTATGTTTTTATCCTCTACATGATTGTTTTATACTGTATCTCTCGTTTCCCTTATCCCTAACAAGTCTGAAGAAGGGTCTCGAAACATCACCCATTCCTTCTCTCCAGAGATGCTGCCTGTCAATAGACAACAGACAATAGACAATGGGCGCAGGAGTAGGCCATTCGGCCCTTCGAGCCAGCACCGCCATTCAATGTGATCATGGCTGATCATCCCCAATCAGTACCCCGTTCCTGCCTTCTCCCCATATCCCCTGACTCCGCTATTTTTAAGAGCCCTATCTAGCTCTATCTTGAAAGCATCCAGAGAACTTGCCTCCACCGCCCTCTGAGGCAGAGAATTCCACAGACCCGCCGAGTTACTCCAGCATTTTGCGTCGATCTTCACTTTCACTTTGCTCTGTCTAAGTGTTCGTGGATGAACCTTTGGGGACCAGCGACCACTGTTATACCAGCTTTAAGATAGTCATGGATAGAGACTGGGTGGACCTGAATGTTAAACTTCTAAATTGGGGCAAGGCCAACTTCTTCTATGGGTGTCAGGGATTATGGGGAGAAGGCAGTAGAACGGGGTTGAGAGGGAAAGATAGATGAGGCCGAGCTACCACTTTCTGTCATAGATTTCATTTAATGCCATGCATCCAGCATGGACAATAAATACTGTTGAGACTTTGATCGATCGTTGAGTACCACTTTGATCGATGGAGAGCGTAAGTTTAGAAGGATATGAGCCAAAGGCAGGCAGGTGGGACTAGTAAAGATTGGGCATGCTGGTCGGTATGGGCAAGTTGGGCTTGTTTTCATGCTGTATGACGCTATGATGCAATGACAGCACCAACACTGTATTGCCAGCATTGACATTCTGGAGTAACAATTAGCCAGGAAATCAGCCTCATTACACCGTGGGAAGCATTTTATCAGGATGCATCACAGCTGGGTTTGGGAACAGCTCCATCCAAGACCGCAAGAAATTGCAGAGAATTGCAGAGCCAGACTATCACACAAACCAACCTCCCTACACTGACTCCATTTACACCTCACGCTGCCTCGGCAATGCCAGCAGCATAATCAAGGATGAGTCTCACACCGATCACTCCCCCTTTTTCCCTCTCCCATCGGGCAATAGATATAGAAGTGCGAAAACGCACACCTCCAGCCTCAGGGACAGTTTCTTCCCAGCTTGTTATCAGGCAACTGAACCATCCTACCAACAACTGGAGAGCAATCCTGAACTACTGTCTACCTCACTGGAGACCCTCGGACTATCTTTGATCGGACTTTACCGGACTTTATCTTGCACTAAACGTTATTCACGCCATTCCCTTTATCTTGTATCTGTACATTGTGGATGGCTCAATTGTAATTGTGTATTGTCTTTCCGCTGACTGGTTAGCACGTGACTAAAGCTTTTCGCTGCACCTCGGTACACCTGACAATAAATTAAACTAAACACAAACTCAACTGAACTCAATTATCATTGAAGGATCTGTGCGCTGCAATAATAGTTTTGTGATTTAAGGAAACAAAATTATACAGAGATGGATGGCCCAGGGAGCTGTGATTTTTCTTGACCTTGACATAACCAACATAGTCACAGAGTCATTTATGGCCAGAGTAACACCGCAAGTTGGAGGAGCAGCACCTCATATTCCGCTTGGGGAGTCTGCATCCTCTGGGCTTGAACATTGAATTTTCTCAATTCTGTTAACCCTTGCTGTCTCCCCCATTCCCACCTCTCCCTCAGCCCTCGGGCCCTGGCATTCCCTCTCTCTCTCTATCTCTCTCCCCCACCCTAGTCGCACTAGCTTCTCATTTTCACACCACAAATTGTTCTTTATCTCTCCACATCACCGTCTAGATCTCTCGTTTCCCTGATCCCTGACCAGTCTGAAGAAGGGTCTCGACCCGAAACGTCGCCTATCTCCTTCGCTCCTTAGATGCTGCTGCACCCGCTGAGTTTCTCCAGCCTTTTGTGTACCCTAGTCACAGAGTCATAGAGTCATAGAGACATATAATGTGGAAATAGCCCCTTCAGCTGAACTTGCCCACACCGACCAACATGTCCCAGCTACACTAGTCCCACCTGCCTGCACTTGGCTCATATCCCTCCAAACCTGTCCTATCCATGTCCAATTGCTTCTTAAATGTTGCCATGGGCCCTGCCTCAACTACCTCCACTGGAAGCTCGTTCCATTCATCCACCAGCCTTTGTGTGAAAAAGTTATCCCTCGGATTCCTATGAAATCTTTCCCCCTTCACCTTCAATCTAGGTCCTCTGGTTATCGATTCCCCCAATCTGGCCAAGAGTCTCTATTCTATTCCTCTCATGATTTTATAGACCTCTATAAGATCATCCCTCATCCTCCTTTATCATGTTTTGCAATCACAAATGATGCACCCGAGTTAGCATATTGAGTATCTCTCTCAGCTACTTTAGATGTGATTATGCTGTAGAGATTACTTACCGTGTAGTGAAAGGCTTGGATAGAGTGGATGCGGAGAAAATGTTTCCACTGGTGGGAGAGTCTAGGACTAGAGGTTATAGCCTCAGAATTAAAGAACGTTCTATTAGGAAGGAGATGAGGAGGAATTTCTTCATTCAGAGGGTGGTGAATTTGTGGAATTGTTTGCCACAAAAGGATGTGGAGACCGTCAGTGGATATCTTTAAGGCAGAGATACAGTAGATAGATTATTGATTAGTACGGGCATCAGGGGTTATGGGGGAAGGCAGGAGAATGGAGTTAGGAGGGAGAGAGAGATCAGCCATGGTTGAATGGCAGAGTAGACAATGGTCCGAATAGCCTAATTCTGCTATTACTTATGACCTTATTAATGCCCTATCATTTTAACTTCGGGAGCTCAAACAGATTTTATTCTCTTTTTCTGTATTTGTGTATCTGTTACCTGATAAACATCATAAATACTGTAACTGATGTCTTGTGTGTTGCTGCTAAGGACTATTTGATTACATATTTGGAAACAGGTTTTACATACTGAGCCGGAATTATTTTGGGAATTATTCCGAGAGAAACAATTTGGATTCATGCCATACTTTGCTGGTGTTTTTTTTCTACTCTCTCTCGGGAATTGGATGAGGTTGACAGAAGGTAAAATAACAGCGTGAATGCTAAATAGATCACCTTGCCTCTCAGCATACAAATATCCGCACTCGTGTTCACTTGAACTTTCACTGCCAATCTCAAGATAGGAGAATGGGATTATTGCCATCTCCGCTGTGATTTAACCCTTCACAACCCACTTCAGCTCGACTGCTGAGCGCTCGATGGCACTGGGCCTCTACTCGCTGGACTTTAGAAGGATGAGGGGGCACCTCATTGAAGCTTACAGAATAACGAAAGACATAGATAGAGTGGATGTGGAAAGGATGTTTCCACTGGTGGGAAAGTCTAGGACCAGAGGTCATAGCCTCAGAATTAAAGGGCGCTCTTTTCGAAAGGAGGTGAGAAGGAACTTCTTTAGTCAGAGGGTAGTTAATCTATGGAACTTATTGCCACAGAGGGTTGTGGAGGGCAAGAGTGGATATTTTTAAGGCAGGGGTAGCCAAACTCTTGATTAGACGGGTGTCAAGGGTTATGGGGAGAGGGCAGGAAAATGGAATTAGGAGGCAGAAATCAGCCATGATTGAATGGCGGTGTAGACTCAATGGGCTGAGTGGCCTAATTCTACCCCTATAAGAAGACTACCTTGATAATCCAAGATAGACACAAAATGCTAGAGTAACTCAGCGGGACAGGCAGCATCTCTGGAGAGAAATGGGTGACATTTCGGGTCGAGACCCTTCTTCAGACTGAGAGTCAGGGGAGAGGTGTGGAACGAGAGATATGAAAGGTAAGGTGTGAAAATGACAGATCAAAGCAGATGATGATAAGGAAATGTAGAATGGTTCATTGTTAGCTGAGGGGAAGGTGACAAGAAGGCACACATTCAGTAATATTAATCAGGTGGACAGCAAAAGGACTAGTCGGATAACTAGGATGGGGAAGGGACGGAGCAAGAGGGATTGCAAGGGTCACTTGAAGTTAGAGAAATCAATAGTCATACCGCTGGGGTGTAAGCTGCCCAAGTGAAATATGAGATGCTGTTCATCAAATTTGCGCTGGGCCTCAATCTGACAATGGAGGAGGCCCAGGACAGAAAGATTAGTGTGGGAATGGTAGTTAAAGTGTTTAGCAACCGGGAGATCGCATAGGCCTAGGTGGACTGAGCTGAGGTGTTCAGCTAAACGATCGCTGAGACTGCGCTTGGTCTAGCCAATATACACCTGGAACAGCGATACAGTAGATGAGGTAGGAGGAGATTCAAGGTTTATTTAGAAGGGATCTGCTTTCTATTCACTGAGCATTCGAGAAGAAACACTCAGAGCTATAAAGCCATACAGCACAGAAACCAACACCAAACCCCATCGCATCCATGTTCACCATCAACGACTCTTCTTTAAACTTTACATTTTAGAGATACAGTGCGGACAAAGTCCCTTCAGCCCACCGAGTCTGTGCCGACCAGTGATCATCCTGTGCACAAACACTATCCTGCACACACTAGGGAGAGCGAAGATCTCGGACAAAACCCACGCAGGTCACAGGGAGAACGGACAAACTCCGTACAGACAGCACCCGTAGTAAGGTTTGAACCAGGGTCTCTGGCGCTGCAAGTCAGCACCTCTACCGCTGCGCCACTGTGCCACCTTAAATTATATATTCTGCATTAAACCTATTTGTGGTGCATTGTCTTGGCAACTGAGAAGCTCATCCTGCCTCCAACACTCCAACACAGGCCGATCGTTCCAGATACCACTCACCTCCTGAGAGAAGATAAACATTCCTGAAATCCATTCTAATCCTCCTAACCCTTACGTTCAACTAATGCCTCCTAGCTTTGGACACTTACGTAATGAAAAAAATAATCCTACTATCTACAGTTTATGCTGGAGAGAGTGCAGAGAAGATTTACTGTATGAAGATGTTGCCAGGACCTGATGGCCTGAATTGTAGGGAGAGGTTGGGCAGGCTAGGACATTATTCCTTGGAGAGCAGGAGGGTGAGGGGTGATCTAATATAGGTGTATAAAATTATGAGAGGAATAGATCGGGTAGGCACAGTTCTTACCCAGTGTAGGGGAATCAGGAAACGTAGGTTTAATCTGAACCTGGGGAATTATTTTCATACTGAGGGTGGTGGATATATATGAAACGAGCTGCCAGAGGAAGTGGTTGCGGCAGGTACTCAGAGTCTCTGCACTAGTCCCACCTGAATGCGTTTGGCCCATATCCCTCTAAACCTGTCCTATCCATATTCCTGTCTAAATGTTTCTTAAACGTTGCGATAGTCTCTGCCTCAACTACCTCCTCCAGCAGATCGTTCCATACAAGAGTCAAGAGAGTTTATTGTCATGTGTCCCAGATAGGACAATGAAATTCTTGCTTTGTTTCAGCTCAACAGAATATAGAAGGCATGAATACAGAACAGATCAGTGTGTCTATATACCATTGTAGAAAAAATATTGTATTGTTACCCTTTGGGTTCCTAATAAATGTTGCCCCCTTCATCTTAAACCTGTGTTGTCTGGTTCTCGATTCACTTACTCTGGGCAAGAGACTCTGGTGGATTAGCTTTGGGGCTTGAAGAGATGGCACTGACGGTCTCCCTATTATCCTGTGTAGGAAAGAGCTGCAGATGCTGGTTTAAATCGAAGGTAGACACAAAATGTTGGAGCTGGTCAGGCAGCATCTTTGGAGAGAAGGAAAGGGCAACCTTTCGAGTTGAATCCCCTCTTCAGATTACCACAGCTCGATTATCCTGGTAGCTCACTTTCCCTCCATGTGTGGGCACAGTCCCTCATTGTCCATGGGCAGGAGGTGATACGCATCACAGGCTTGCCCAGCCATTCAGTATTATTCTCAGTCTGGGGAGTTTTCCCCGGCAGTGCAAGCTTGACCACACGGTGGCGCTGGTGGTCTCAGGTGTGTTCCAGTGGCTCAGTCTTCCTCTAACCTGTGACAGGTGAATACAGCTCGCAGCTCCGGTTTCCTCCCACATCAAAGAAACGTGCGAGTTTGTAGGTTAGCTGGCCGGAGACAGTTTCATAAGCGGTAAGCCATTTAGAGCTGAGAGGAGGAAACACTTTTTCACAAAGGGAGTTGTGAATCTGTAAAATTTTCTGCCGCAAAGGGCGGTGGAGGCCGGTTCTCTGAATGTTTTCAAGAGAGAGCTAGATCGGGCATTTGAAGATAGCGGAGTCAGGGGATATGGGGAGCAGGCAAGTACTGAGTACTGATTGTGGATGATCAGCCATGATTACATTGAATGGCGGTGCTGGCTTGAAGGGCCAAATGGCCTACTCCTGCACCTATTGTCTATTGTCTATGGTTTAGTGGCCTCTGCAAATTGCCCCGCGTATGTAGAAAGTGGATAGGAAAGTAGAATACCACAGAACTAGTATGAATGGGCGATCGATGGTCGGCATGGACTCAGGGGTCAAAGGGCCTGTTTCCATGCTGTATGTCTAAACTGAGATAGTTAACGAGCCTCCAGAGATCATCCTGTTCTCTGACCTGCAATCAGTTCTGAATAACGATGGGGAAACATATTTTTCTAGGGATGACAACCAGGCTCAAAGCAGACAAGATTAAGAAGCAGAACTTCAAATGCAGAAACCCCTGAATCCTTGACTAGTGTGGGTGTCAGTGGTTATAGGCTGAAGGCAGGAGAATAGGGTTGAGATGGAAAGATAGTTCAGCCATGATTGAATGGAGGAGGAGTCAGGTTGGGCCGAATGGCTTTATTCTGCTCCGAAAACTTATGAACTGACGAATTACTGTTTGTGCCATGCACAGCAAGTATAAAATTATAAAGATGGCAGAGAGAGAGAGATTTTGTAGGGCAGATGGCTTTACCTGGCCATTGGGGCTAGTTCTACGAGAGGTGAAACTAGGACTAGTGGGAGAGTCTACGATAAGTGGGAGAATCTAGGACCAGAGGCCAGAGCCTCCGAATAACAGAATAAGAGGATGTACCTTTAGAAAGATGAGGAGGAATTTCTTTAGTCAGAGGATGGTGAATCTCATAATCATAATCGTAATTTATAAGCCAAGTATGTTTTGCAACATACAAGGAATTTGATTTGCCATAGTCATGCCAAAAAAGCAACAAGCCACACAACTACATAAAAAATTGACAAACATCCACCACAGTGGCTCCTCCACATTCCTCACTGTGATAGAAGGCAATAAAGTCTTATCTTCTTTCCTCCTTTCCTCCTTTCCTCAGGGGAGTCGAACCATCCGCAGCCAGCGATCGAGCTCCCACGTCGGTGCGGTCTAAGCTCCCGCATCAGGGCGGTTGAACACATAACCATAATCATAATGATACTTTATTAGGCAAGTATGTTTCGCAACATACGAGGAATTTAATTTGCCATACAGTCATACCAATAAATAGCAACAGAACACACAAAATACATTTCAACATTAACATCCACCACAGTGACTCCTCCACATTCCTCACTGTGATGGAAGGCGAAAAAAAGTTCAATTTTTCCCTTCTTTGTCCTCCAGTGGCAAGGGGCCTCTAACCTTCCGTCCAGTCGGTATGGCTGCCCAACCTGCAGCTGTCTGACTTTTAACTTCTTTCTTTTATTTTAGTGAGATTTAGTGTTTTAATTTGGAGTCTATTCTTTTTATGTGGGGGGTTGGGGGGGGGGAGGGGGAAAGTGCTTTTCCTGGTCCCTACCTGGTCGGAGAGGCAGCTTTTCTCTGGGCTGCAACTTCGACCCGTCCTCGCGGCCTGCCATCGGGTCTGGAACGGCATTTCCTGAGGGGACCTCCCAGAACCTCGGCTTCGGAGGCGGCGCAGCGCTGGAGCACCATCGTGGAGCGTTGCGGGCGATACCTTGCCTGGGTCGCCGCGCTGGAGCTCCGGTGTGCTGAGACCGCAGGTGAACATCGCGGCGCTGCGGGACAGCCAGCTGCGGGCGGCAGCGCTGAACTTAACATCGGGAGCCTGGGATCTTTCGGCGAGATTACCAATGGTGGAGCTACGTCCAGAACGGCCTTGTCGGCTTCGGAAACCACGGTCTCCGGTAAGGAAGCGGCCGTTCAGGTGTCCCAAGACGCTGTGAGGACTCTCCCGACGCCGGAGCACCATCAACCTGCGAGAAGGCCTAAAACATCGGGCCGCCGTAGCGCCGACTGCGGAGGCCTCAATAGGCCCGACTATGGGTGGACATGGGGATGGGACTGGACTTTGTGCCTTCCCCCACAGTGGGAACCATTGTGGGGGGGTGTTTTTATGTTCATTGTTAATTCTTTAGTGTTGTGTCTTATCTTTATCTGTGTGCTGCATGGCAAGTCAAATTTCACTACACCAATTGGTGTATGTGACAATAAATGTCCTTCGCCTTTGCCTTTGCCTTCCGTTGACGGGACGATCTTGACTCCCATAGTCGGCGGCGGGCCTTCTCGTCGGGGCGATCGAGCATCTCAGCTCCCCCGCGCCGGGTGATCTACCCCGTGTTGGGGCTAGTCGAACGTCGTGTGGCTTTTGGAGCTTCCTGACGTCGGTCTCTACTCGAGACTGTAAGCTCCTTGATTTAAAGTCCGCAGGCTGCGGTTGGAGCGTCGATCCCAGGCTAGGAATCGGCTCCGATGGTAAGCCTGCGGCTTAGAGTCCCCCTAGTCGGCCACTAACCAGGGACCGCGAGTTCCACGATGTTAAAGTCCGCAGCTCCCGCAGGTTGGAGCAGCAAGAGGCCTCCAACTCCACAATTTTAGAAATTCATTGCCACAGACGGCTGAGGAGGTCAAGTCAATGGATATTTTTAAGATGGAGATGAATAGATTCCTGATTAATAGGGGTATCAGGAGTTATGGAGAGAAGGCAGGAGAGGGAAAGATAGATTAACCATGATTGAATGACGTGGACTTGTTGGGCCGAATGGTCTAATTCTGCTCCTATAAGTTATGAATATGAATTTATGAGGTAGGACTAACAGAGGGGTCAGACAGTTTGCACTTTGACATAAATTAGTTTGCCCTTGACTCATATTCACAGCATGGTCGACAAGAGGTTGTAGGAGGTCTTTGTAACTCTCCTTCATGCTCGAGAGTGGTCCCTCTGTACTCGAGGCCTCACCTAGGTCGCGGCGTATTTTTCAACATGGAAAATGGAAAAAATCGATACTCTTTTTATTCATAGGTTTAGTCGTAGTAGGTCGTAGTTGGTCGGCATGTTAGTCATAGGTAATCGAGGGTAGTCAAAGGTAATCGAAGGTAGTCGAAGGTAGTCATAGACATCAGTCATCATAGTTGAAGGGAGGTCGAAGGAGGTCGTCTTCACTCTCCACTATTCGGTGTCCAATTTTCCTAACGTTGGTCGCAACTAGTCGTAGCTAGTCGAAGCTAGTCTTCATTTTCTCAAACTCTCCTGAACTCTTCTAAACTTGCCAATTAGGTCGCCTAAGTGGGACAGCCCCTTAAAGTGGTGATGGAATTAGAAACTGTTACAATGCTTAAGAGGCTTTTAGTCAGACACTTCAATAGGCGAGGCACAGAAGGTTATCGTCCCAATGGAGATTAGTTTAGTTTAATCTAGAGGAAACAGGCCCTTCAGCACACCGCGTCCACGCCGACCCTAGCACTATCCCACACACACGAGGGACAATTTACATTTATGCCAAGCCGATTAACCTACAATACTGTAGATCTTTGGAGTGTGGGAGGAAACCGGAGCATCCCGATGAAAACCCACGTGGTCACGGGGAGAATGTACAAACTCCGTACAGATTGTCAGGGTCGAACCCGGGTCTCTGGCCGCAACTCGACCGCTGCGCCACCATGCCACCCATCACTCATCTATTAGTGTTGATGTGTGAAAAGATTGGCATGGACACGATGGGCTGATTGGCATGGACACGATGGCCAGTTTCTGCACTATATGGCTAATAATATTGATTACAAATAAACAGGGATGCATTCTGATTTTACCCGTACAAAACAATCCGGAAAAACAGGAAATGGAAGTGATATAATTAATTAGAGTCATCGTCACACAGCACAACCCAACAACCATGCCAACCAAGATGCCCCACTTGCCTGCATTTGACCCATATCCCCCTAAACCTTTCGTTTCCATGTAGCCCTCTCAATCTTTCCTATCGATATATAACATGGATGTCAGAGGATATGGGGAGAAGGCAGGAGAATGGGGTTAGGAGGGAGAGATAGTTCAGCCATGATTGAATGGCAGAGTAGGCTTGATGGGCTAAATGGCCAAATTCTTCTCCTATCACTTATGAATTTATGAATAACAGGTTGTGCAAAACAGAAAGGAAAGTGAGAACAGAAGATAGTGTCACGTTTACAGAGAAAGTGCAGGTACAAAATAAAGTGCAAAGGCCACAAGGCAGATTGGAAGATTGGGAATTCTTCCTTAGATTATGCGAGATCAGTGGAAAGATAATCATAGTTATTGAATCTTAGAATCATGCAGCATGGAATCAGGCCCTTCGGCCCAACATATCCCATCTATACTAGTCCCTCTATACCTGACCTATCCAGGTGCCTGTCTAATTATTTCTTAAATGTTGGGATAGTCCCTACCTCCTCCGGAAGCTTGTTCCACACACCCACCACTGTTTGTTTGAAAATGTTACCCCTCAGATACCTATTAAATATTTTCCCCTTCACCTTAAACCTATGTCCTCTGGATCTCGAGTCACCCACTCTGGGCAAGATACTCTGTGCATGGACCCAATCTATTCCTCTCGTGATTTTATACACCTCCATAAGATCACCCCTCATCCTCCTGCACTCCAAGGAATAGAGTCCCAGCCTGCTCAACCTCTCCTTATAGCTCAGACCCTCGAGCCCTGGCAACATCTCTGCACCCTTTCCAACTAGACAACATCTTTCCTATGACATGGTACCCAGAACTGAACACAATATTCTCACCAACGTCTTTCATAACTGCAACATGACCTCCCAACTGCTTTACTCAATATGTTCTTGAACCTTACGCTCTTTCAAGCTTTTGCATCTTCTGCTTAATGAGAGAGGAGAGAGGAGAGATTGACCGGGATGTGTGTGGTCCTTGATAATGTTGGCGGCTATCCAATAACAGCATTGGAGGGGAGGGTGGTTATTGCAGAGAGGCTAATTTGTGTCTTGGATGGGGCTGCATTCACAACCCTCTGCAACTTCTTGCGGTCTTGGCTAGAGCTGTTGCCTTGCCAAGCTGTGATACATCCTGGTAGGATGCTTCCCACAGTGCATCTGTCAAATTTGGAGAGAGTTATTGTAGACATGACTGGATTTACTTGGTCCTCTGAGGAAGTAGAGGCACTGGTGTGCTTTCTTGGATAGAGCTTCAATGTCAGAAAGGGATAGATGAAGATTTCAATGAAAACAGCCAGTTGGAGAATGGCCACGATGGAACCCACTAACGTGGCAGAGCAGGTCTGTGCTTCAAGGATGTGAGAGGATAAGAGTGAGTTAGTGAAAAGATTGGCATCAAACATAATGCTTTATAATGGTATGACTGTATGGCAAATCAAATTCCTCGTGTGTTGCGAAACATACTTGGCTAATAAAGTATGATTACGATTATGATTATGATAAAATGGTAACCCAAAATATTCTGCTAGCATTTGAACGAAAATAAAATGGTTGCCAGAGCAGAAGTAGTCAGAGACTAGAAAGGAAATCCTTTCATGATAACAGTGGGCATGGCGGATTGTCGGATGACTGTGTGGGTTTTCTCTCACACTCCAAAGACGTGCAGGTTTGTAGGTTTGCAGAGCCCCTATCAGTTTGGATGCAAAAGTGGGATAACATAGAACTAGTGTATGGGTGATCAAGGGTCAATGTGAACCCGGTGGGCCCAAATGACATCTGGATGGGTAAGTGGATAGGAAAGATCTAGTGGGATATGGGCCAAATGCAGGCAAATGGGACTAGCTTAGATGAGACATCTCTGGTCGGCATGAAGGAGTTGGATTGATGGGCCCGTTTCTGTTCTGTATAACTCTATAAAGGGCCTGTCCCACTTTCACGACCTAATTCACGACCTCTTCCGAGTTTACCCTTGACCCATACTCGCAGCATGGCCGTCACGAGGCCGTAGGAGGTTGTAGATAGGTCGTAGGAAGTTGTAGATAGGTCGTAGGAGGTTGTGATGCTAGTTGTAGATACTCGTGGCATCAAGTAGGTTGGGGGCGTTTTTTCAACATGATGCAAAATGTCCACGAGTAAAAAAGGTCGTGAATTAGGTCGTGAAAGTGGGACCGGCCCTTAACTCTGAAAAACTATCTAACTATAGAAGGTAGACACAAAATGCTGGAGTAACTCATCGGGTGAGGCAGCATCTCTGGAGGGAAGGAATGGGCGACGTTTCGAGTCAACATCCATCTTCAGACTGAAGAAAGGTTTCGACCCGAAACGTCGCCCATTCCTTCCCTAAATGAGGCCGCATTTAGAGTTTTGTGCTCAGTTCTAGGCACCAGGGAAGATGTTGTCAAGCTGGAAAGGAAGCAGAGAAGATTTAGGAGAACATTGCCAGGGCGTGATGCAGGCAAAAGGCAAAGGTTGAGTAAGCTGTGTCTCTATTCCATGGAGCACAGGAGGATGAGGGGTGATCTTATAGAGGTATATAAAATCTTGAGAGGAATAGATCAGGTAGATGCACAGAGTCTCTTGCCCAGAGTAGGGGAATGGAGGACCAGAATACATAGGTTTAAGCTGAAGGGGAAAAGATTTAATAGGAATCTGCGGAGTATCTTTTTCACAGAAAAAGTACTGGGTGTATGGAACGAGCTGCCAGAGGAAGTGGTTGAGGCAGGGACAATCCCAACATTTAAGAAACAATTAGACAGATACATGAATAGGGCAGGTTTGGAGGGATGTGGACCAAATATGGGCAGGTGGGACTAGTGTAGCTGGCACATGTTGGTTGGTGTGGGCAAGTGGGATAGTGGGAGAGTCTCGGACTAGAGGTCCACTAGTGGGAGAGTCTCGGACTAGAGGACAACACCTCAGAATTAAAGGATGTTCTTTTAGGAAGGAGATAATGAGAAATGTATTTAGTCAGATGGTGGTGAATCTGTGGAATTCTTTGCCACAGAAGGCTGTAGTGGCCAAGTCAGTGGATATTTTTAAGGCAGAGGTGGATAGATTCTTGATTAGTGCAGGTATCGGAGGTTATGGGGAGAAATCAGAAGAATGGGGTTAGGAGGGAGAAATAGATCAGCCATGATTCAATGGTGGAGTAGACTTGATGGGCAGAGTGGCCTAATTCTACTCCTTTCACAAATGACCTAATGCTCTTATGAGTGATATGTAAACGAAGTTAAATGCTGGAGGAACTCAGTGGGAATGGTTTGTTACGGTAGGTTATTGTGGTCCAACAGCTACTTGGGAGGGAATGAATAGAGGACTTTTTGGATCAAGACCCTTCATCAGAATGAATACTTCTTTAGGGGCATGCAATGTATACGTTAGGTGAATGGAGTTGTGACATGTAAGGATACTACGTATTGCTGGTCACATGTATCCGCAGAGCATAGTTCAAATGATCACAGGGAAAAATTTAGATAACTCTGTATTAGAAACTTACTTGTACTATTACAGAAATAAATCATAAACTTTCTCCAGCACTTTGAGCATTTGTCATGACGTCACCATCTACAATTTCCTGTGCCTCTATGGAAATTAGTTACTTTTTCAATCAAAGAGGAGTTGTCAAAATTTCGTAAAACTCTAATCAGTTCAGTAATGGTGGAGGTAGAATGTGTTTGTGATTATCACCCCATACCGATTTAATTGTCTCTTACAGTTTACAGGTTTGTAGGTTAATTGGCTTTGGTAAAATTGTAAATTGTCTCCAGTGTGTTGTGTCTCTAGTGCTAGCATACCGGGTGATCGCTGGGCGGTGCAGACTCGATGGGCCGAAGGGCCTGTTTCAATGCTGCATCCCTGATAATAAAGAAATTGTCACGCCCAGAGGAAACTCCATGCAGGCAGCACCGAGGTCGGGATCGAACCTGGGTCACCAGCGCTGTGAGGCAGCAGCTCTACCAGCTGCGCTGCTGTGTGTTCTGTTCTATGATCGATGAAACATGCTCGACACAAGGTCATAAGGTCATAAATGATAGCAGCAGAATTTGACCATTCGACCCATCAAGTCTACTCCGCCATTCAATCATTGCTGATCTACCTCTCCCTCCTAACATCATTCTCCCGCCTTCTCCCCATAACCCTGACACCCATACTAATCAAGCAGGTGGGCTAGTAAAGAATGTAAAGATGGACTTGAAATCTGCCCTAAAATGGAAATTTCGCAATAACGTATAATCACCTGCTGCTTTTGAGTGAGATTTATTTTCTCCGATTTCTCTGTCATTTCAACTTCCCTTTTCATCTGCCGATTGCCAAGAAGTCATGCCAGTGAAATGATCTAACATCGAAACGAGATGGCGGCACTGGCTTAACAGCTGCGGCCCACCTGCAGTCCGTCTGTTATTTTTTATTTTTTTGTCCTGTTTTTAGTTGGTTTCGTTTTATTAGATGGTGTGTGTATGTGGGTGGGGGGGAGTAACATGTCTGGGTCTCTTCCTTCGGGGGGGGGGGGGGGGGGGGGAATGGCGGAGCTGGCGGCCTCGGGCCCCGGGGCAGTTCCAGCAGCGGCGGCGGCGACCCGACTCGGTCCCGGAGCGGTTCCGGCAGTGGCGGCGGCGGCGACGGCGGCCCGGCTCGGTCCCGTGGCAGCGACAGTGGCAGCGGCCCGACCGCGACCACGGACCCGGTGGAATCGGGTTTGAAATGTTTGAAATGCTGGCACCTTGATGCAATCACAAGCTCTTTGGAAGCTCTCCAAAAACCCTTGAGCCTCCACTCTGTTAAGCAGTCCCCATGTGGTCTTTCTAGTTATCCTCCTCCTTTTGATCTTCCTTTCCCATTACCAGGTATCACAGGTTCAGATGCTGAAGATTACTTCAATCTATCAAGTGTGGATAATCCTATTTGGCTCCTACAGTTTCTATGATTGGTTTCTATGTTACTATGGATACAACTATCATTGTATCCATTCTTAGGTCCCCTTTGGTCCATGGCTGATCATGCGCATCTCCAGGGTTGTGCTTGACTTTGTTTAACGTGGGGAGACTGGTGCACAGACAGCCACCCCACGGTCCTTGACAGATCTGGGTCAGGATCCAGCGGCATGGAGACCAAGACGACCGGGGACCCTTTTCTGCTGCAGCCTTCATCCGCCTTCCCAGCCGCCGTGACGCTCCACTAAGGTCAGCCATCGTCCTCCACCTGTTCCTCCATTGAGGTCTTGGTTGGATTGCTCTTTGTCAGAGTCCTCCCCCTCGACCTTACCGCCATGGGTGACCCAACCAGGAGCACAGCTCCAGACGGCATCGCTCTCAGGATCTCAGGACCACACAAGCTTCTCCACCACGACAAGGTGACAATCCACGGAGAATCCATCCATAGAAACATAGAAACTTGGAAAATAGTTGCAGGAGTAGGCCATTCGGCCCTTCGAGCCAGCACCCCAATTCAATATGATCATGGCTGATCATCCAAAATCCAAAGTCTGAAAAAGGATCTCGACCCGAAACGTCACCCATTCCTTCTCTCCAGAGGTGCTGCCTGTCCCGCTGAGTTACCCCAGCATTTTGTGTCTACCTCCAAAATTAGTACCCCGGCTTTTTCCCCATATCTCTTGATTCCCTTAGCCCTAAGAGCTAAATCTAACTGATTGTGACCAATGGCTACACACTCAGTCCCTTGAGCACATTGCTAGATATTATTTTTCTTATTAGGTTATCTTATATCTTATTATCTTAGCCCGATATTTTTTAAAGCTGGGACAGGCACTCGTTTCGTTTTATCCCCCAGACGTAATGAGAGGATAACTCCCGGCCACTTCGTAATTTTACTGCAAGAATATATTCCCACTTCAAGTCATAGCAGGAACACAGCAGCCTTGAGTTCACGTAACTCCTCTTCATAACCTGAGGAAATCACTGAATGCTTCCGAGTCGATAAAGTGTTGACACCGTTGCTATGGGGGTGGGAAAAAACCCATTTGTACAGAGCACAATTCTACAACTTAAAAGAGTGCAGTCAGTTTAACCAATGCCATAGGGGTCGTCAAGGAAAATTACTCTGCACTTCAAAAAACCCCCTCAGAAATTGCCATGAGATCTAGAAGGACAGACGGCACAATGTCCAACACTTCAGTGGAGGATTACACCCGCAGTGGTGGCAAAGTGGCATAGCTGGTAGAGCTGCTTGCCTCACAGCGCCATAGATTCTTGATTAGTACGGATGCCAGAGGTTATGGGGGAGAAGGCAGGAGAATGGGATGAGGAGGGAGAGATAGATCAGCCATGATTGAATGGTGGAGTAGACTTGATGGGCCGAATGGCCTAATTCTACTCCTATCACATATGACTCTCTCTGCTGTGTCTCTGAAACTGAAGTTGCCATTTTCCTGTGATCTTTGGCTACTTATAGCTTAAATCGAAGACAGGGATGGGCCAGACAGTCTAAAGATGATGGTTGTTAAATTAATGCTCACATTTCTCAGGCTTAGCACAATTCATCATTTAGAATGGCAGAGGTGTATCAAGGACAGTCTGACTAACCTGACTGAAAATTTTGAGGAGCTAACAAGGAAGATTGATAATGCATTTTAGTAAGACTTTGACAAGGGCACAAGGCAGATTGATTGGAAATGTAGAAGCCCAGGGGATCGAATAGAGTGGATGTGGGGAGGATGTTTCCACTAGTGGGAGAGTCTAGGACCAGAGGGGCACAGCCTCAGAATAAAAGGACATACCTTTTGAAAGGGGATGAGGAGGAATTTCTTTAGCCAGCGGGTGGTGAATCTGTGGAATTCATTGCCACAGATGACTGTGGAGGCCAAGTGTTTCGGTATTTTTTTAAAGTAGAGATGGACAGATTAGTATGGGGGTCAAAGGTTATGGGGAGAAGGCAGGAGAATGGGGTTGAGAGGGAGAGGGAGATCAATCATGATTGAATAGAGGAGTAGACTTGATTGACCGAATGGCCTAATTCTGCTCCTATCACCTATGACCTTGTGACTCTGGAATGTAAGGAATGCAAGTTGAAGTGTTTTCTGCAAGGTGATTTCTTACCCAACGTGCTTCGTGAGGCCCATTGAATTTGAAATTGAACTCTAACAAATTCCTACGGCCGTTACTCTTTGGCCGAAGCTGTAACCTTACTGAAAAGGAGGACAAGATTTTTGTTTGATTTTCGGAGATTAAAAGATTCTCGATTAGTACGGGTGTCAGAGGTTCTAGAACCAAAGAAACATAGAAAATAGGTGCAGGAGCATGCCATTCGCTCCTTCGAGCAAGCATCGCCATTCTATAAGATCATGGCTGATCATTATAAATCAGTACCCCTGGATTGCTTTCTCCCCATATCCCTTGATTCCTTTAGCCCTAAGAGCTAAATCTAACTCTCTCTTGAAAACATCCAGTGAACTGGCCTCCATTGCCTTCTGTGGCAGAGAATTCCACAGATGCACAACTCTTTGGGTGAAAAGGTTTTTCCTCATCTCAGTCCCAAATGGCCTCCCCTTATTCTTAAACTGTGACTCCTGGTTCTGGACTCCCCCAACATCGGGAACATGTTTCCTGCATTTAGCCTGTCCAATTCCTTAATAATTTGATATGTTTCTATAAGATCCCCTCTCATCCTTCTGAATTCCAGTGAATATAAGCTCAGTCGATCCATGTCTTTCACCATATGTCAGTTCCGCCATCCCGGGAATTAACCTCGTGAACCTACGCTGCACTCCCTAAATAGGAAGAACGTCCTTCTTCAAACTAGGAGAGCAAAACTGCACACAATACTCCAGGTGTGGTCTCACCAAGGCCCTGCAGTAGGCCCTGAAGTGCTCCTATACTCAAATCCTCTCGCTATTTGCTTTCAAGCCAACATGCTAACCTGCCATTTGCTTTCTTCTCTATGTGGCGAAGGCAGGAGAATGCGGTATGAGAGGGTAAAGATAGCGGTTGAGAGGGAAAGATTCAAAGGCGGAAGAGACTTCATGGGCCTTTCTGCTCCAATGACATGAACTAAAGAAAGTAGCAACTTGGAACTAAAGCGCCGTGGTTGGAATACCAAGCTAATGGTGGGGGGATGTTTTAGTGACTGGTGATTTGCAAGGCCCAGTAGACATAGTACTTTGGAAAAAGAACAGGAGAGTGGGATTAAGTAAACATCTTTACTAAAGAGCCATTAGGAAAAGAAGGGCCCAGTAGGCTTCTGCAGTACTGTTCGTATGCCTTTGTTATCACCTCTTCCACAGCCAACAATGGACCATTGTGAGCTCCACCTTCCTTGAGTTATCGGTGCCGGTGCCTGCCCTGCTGAGTTACTCCTGCATTTTGCGTCTTTCTCCAATAC
Organism: Okamejei kenojei; assembly: GCA_035221665.1. Lineage (NCBI taxonomy): Eukaryota > Metazoa > Chordata > Chondrichthyes > Rajiformes > Rajidae > Okamejei > Okamejei kenojei. The sequence goes on along the minus strand of CM069131.1, from coordinate 183,097,530 downwards.
TATTTCTATTTCCGATTTAATGCTCTTCCTTTCTTGGGTATCAGATGTCACAGATGATCCTAAAATCATAGTCATTGAGTCATAGACCCACTACCCTATGTGTAAAGCAATTATCCCTCTGGTTTATCCAATCTGCTCCTTTCATTATTGTGTACACCTCTATAAAGTCACCCCTCATCCTCCTGCGCTCCAAGGGATTAAGTCCCAGCCTGCTCAACCTCTCCCTATAACTCAGGCCCTGAAACCCTGGCAACATCCTCGTAAATCTTCTCTGCACCTTTTCCAGTTTGGCAACATCTTTCCCATGACATGGTGAACAGAGCTCAGCACAAAGATCGCCCTCATTCTCCTGCACGCCAAGGAATAAAGTCGTGTTCCCGAGCTGGCTGCCTGCCCCTTTTCCAGGGATGCGTCCATGCCCGGGTGGTGTTAGAGAGGGACTACACGCTGTCCATGGGTGCCCTGGGGGATTTCCGGGACCGCTGGGCACCACGGCGTGAGGTTGAATGCATCCTTGACAAGGAGTGTAATTAAGGTCTATAATAGTTTAGCGTTTGTCGTGTATTATGGTGGTGGTTTTTTTTTTTACTGTACTGTATATATTATTTTAATATTTGAATAAATATTTTTGATTTAAAATAAATTAAAAAAGGAGTAAAGTCCTAACCTGCTCAACCTCTCCCGATAGCTCAGGCCGTCGAGCCTTGGCGACATCCTCGTAAATGATCTCTGCACCCTTTCCAGCTTGACAACATCTTTCCAGTAACATGGGGACCAAAACTGAACGCAATGCTCTAAACGTGGCCTCACCAATGTCTTATATAACGGCAACATGACTTCCCAACTTCTGTACTCAGTGCTCTGACTGATGAAGTCCAGCATGCCAACAGCCTTTTTGACCACCCCATCTGCCTGTGACACCACTTTCCAGGAAGGAGCCTATCTAAAAGTCCTTTAAAGGTCACTATTGTATCTGCCTCCACCACCATCCCCGGCAGCATGTTCCAGACACCCATCACCCTCTGTGTAAAAAAAAACTTGCCCTGCTCATCTCCTTTAAACTTTGCCCCTTTTACCTTGAAGCCATATAAGAAACATTAATGTTTTCTATCAATGTGTTCATTATTTTGACTTACCGGTATGAATGACATTATTTATCGCTGTCTTTTTGCAAATAAAATCTATACCATGTCCTTCCTTTTGACTGAATGTTTGCTGGCATGGTCTGCTCAGCTAAATGCAATGCTCAAACGATTGATTGTTACAACAGATCACACTGTGCATCATTTTCGGCAGACATGCTACTATCGTTGACTACAAATACATATATTATGTATGTAGGGAATTTACATGGTAAATGGTAGGGAATTGAGGTACATGGTAAATGGTAGGGAATTGAGGAATGCTGTGGAACAGAGGGATCTAGGAATAACTGTGTATAGTTCCCTGAAGGTGGAATCGCATGTAGATAGGGTGGTAAAGAAAGCCTTTGGTGTGCTGGCCTTTATAAATCAGAGCATAGAATATAGGAGTAGGGAAGTAATGTTAAAATTGTACAAGGCATTGGTAAGACCAATTCTGGAGTATGGTGTACAATTTTGGTCGGCTAGTTATAGGAAGGATGTCAACAAAATAGAGAGAGTACAGAGGAGATTTACTAGAATGTTGCCAGGGTTCCAGCAACTATGTTACAGAGAAAGGTTGAACAAGTTAGGTCTTTATTCTTTGGAGCGCAGAAGGTTAAGGGGGGACTTGATTGAGGTCTTTAAAATGATGAAAGGGATAGACAGAGTTGACGTGGATACGGTTTTCCCATTGAGGGTAGGGAAGATTCAAACAAGAGGGCATGACATGAGAATTAAGGGACAGACGTTTAGGGGTAACGTGAGGGGGAACTTCTTTACTCAGAGGGTGGTGGCTGTGTGGAATGAGCTTCCAGCAGAGGTGGTGGAGGCAGGATCAATTTTTAACATTTAAAAGTAAAGTGGATAGGTATATGGACGTGAAGGGAATGGAGGGGTATGGTCTGAGTGCAGGTAGATGGGACTAGGGGAAAACAAATGGTCGCCACGGACTGGAAGGGCCGAGAGGGCCTGTTTCCGTGCTGTAATTGTTATATGGTTATATGGTTATATTAATTGCTGACCACACATAGCTAATTGCAGACATTTTCATTGACAATAATCAAAGCTTGTTAATTCTAAACACTTGCCTGCATTAAAACACAAGCAGATGGGCGTAATTATAAGTAAATGTTGTCTTTAGACTTTACTTTAGACTTAGAAACATAGAAACATAAAAAAATAGGTGCAGGAGGAGGCCATTCGGCCCTTCGAGCCAGCACCGCCATTCATTGTGATTATGGCTGTCGTCCCCAGTCAGTAACTCATGCCTGCGTTCTCTTGAGAGATACAGTGCAGAAGCAGGCCCTTCGGCCCACCGAGTCCACGCTGGACACGATCTCCCCGTACACTAGCGCTATCCTACACATACTAGGGACAATTTAAAATGTTACCGAAGCAATTGACCTACAAACCAGTGTAGGAGAGAACTGGTTTAAATCGAAGGTAGACAAAAAAATGCTGGAGTAACTCAGCGGGACAGGCAGCATCTTTGGAGAGAAAGAAGAGATACTGCCTGTCCTGCTGAGTTCAAGGCCTGTCCCACTTGGCGATTTTTTCAGCGACTGCCGGCGTCATATCACTGTTGCCAAAAGATTTTGAACATTTCAAAATCCAACTGGCGACAAAAAAAATGTTGCGACACTTGAAAAAATGCGTCACCGCCGCATCGTGCATCGTCACGCCGCATCACGCCGCAGATTTTCCGGTGACCTGATACATTAGTCAATCGTGTTGGCAGTCGTCGAAAAAAATCGCCAAGTGGGACAGGCCCTTTACTCCAGAATTTGGTGTCAACCTACAAACCTGTATGTCTTTGGAGTGTGGGGGAAAACCGAAGCACCCGGAGAAAACCCACTAGGTCACAGGGAGAACGTACAACCTCTGTACAGACAGCATCCATAGTCAGGATCAAATCTGGCGCTATACGACAGCAACTCTAACCGCTGCGCCACCATTGCGCTAACACTACCAAAATAGTTAATTGTTGTCACGCACACATACAAATACTCGTGTGCAAACACAACAAAGATTAAATGCGTGATTTCACGAAAGCACAAAGAGAGAATGATTTAATCATTACAACACCAGAGGCTGTTCATGGCCCATTGGGTCCATGCTTGCAGGGTGATTCACCTATAAGGAAAGAATGTGGCGAGTGAAGAGCAGAACCTGCGGGAGGGATGGGGGGGGCATAGAGGGATAGGAGGTGGAGGACGGACAATGGAGATCTGGAGTCGGGAGGGGTGGTCTCTGGAGAAAAAGGATGGGTGACATTTCAGGTTGGGACCCTTCTTCAGACTGAAAGTAGAGGGGAGTGAACAGGAGGTAAGAAAAGACCAGAACAGAGCAGGGCTGGCAACAGATGAGCAAGTGAGGAGACCATAATCGCTCATTGGTCACTGGGGAAGATAATGATGTGGAACGAGGATGCGAACAGTGGAACTAGTAGGACAATTAGGGTGGGGAGGGGGGTTGGGGGGGAGAGGGGTGCTGGGTGGGGGGGGGGGCGCGAATGTAGGTGTTACATGAAAAAGTTTTTTTCACTTGGCTAGTGGGGGGAGGGGGGAAACAGGGAAAGGAATAGAGCTACTCGAGCTGGCAGTATCATCAAGGACCCACGCCATCCTGGCCATACACTCATCTCCCCGCTACCTTCAGGTAGAAGGTACAGGAGCCTGAAGCCTGCAATGACCAGGTTCTGGAATAGCTGAAGAAGGGTTCTGAAGTCTGAAAAAGGGTTTCGGCCCGAAACGTTGCCTATCTCCTTCGCTCCATAGATGCTGCTGCACCCGCTGAGTTTCTCCAGCATTTTGTGTAAACTCAGGAATAGCTACTTCCCCACAGCCATCAGGCTATTAAACTTGGCTCGGACAAAACTCTTTACATTAATAATCCATTATCTGTTTATTTGCACTTTATCAGTTTATTTATTTTTGTGTGTATATATTTATATAATGGTATATGGACACACTGATGTGTTATGTAGTCATGCCTACTATGTTCTGTTGTGCTTAAGCAAAGCAAGAATGTCATTGTCCTATCAGGGACACATGACAATAAACTCTCTTGAAACTTGAATCTCTTGTCTCTTGAATCTCTTGAATCTTGAATTTCTTGAATCTTGAATTAGAGACATCAATATTCATACCCTTTTGTGTACCCTCGATTCTCCAGCATCTGCAGTTCCTTCTTTAACTCAATATTCATACCGTTAGGTTGTAAGCTGCCCAAGTGAAAAATAAAGTGCTGTTCCCGCTATTTGCGTGTGGCCTAGCTCAGACCTGACTGCTGAGTTACTCCAGCACTTTGTGTCTATCATTGAGTATAGAAGTTGGGAGGTCATGTTGCAGTTGTATAAGATGTTGGTGAGACCACATTTAGAATATTGTGCTCAGTTCTGGGGCACCATGTTATAGGAAATATATTGTCAAGCTTGAAAGGGTTCAGAAAATATTTACGAGGGTGTTGCCAGGACTAGAGGGTGTGAGCTATAGGGAGAGGTTGAGTAGGCTGGGTCTCTATTCCATGGAGCGTAGGAGGATGAGGGGAGATCTTTATAGAGGTATACAAAATTATGAGGAAGGAATAGATCGGGTAGATGCACAGAGTCTTTTACCCAGTGTAGGGGAATCGAGGACCAGAGGACATAGGTTCAAGGTGAATGGGATAAGATTTAATAGTAAGATTAAATGAGAACTTACCAGTTTGGAGTTTGATCTTTATTTTGTGAGGAGTTGCGATGAGGGATTTCGTGAAGACCCCGCAGCACGCATGTACAACATTCTTCAGAGCAGCGGTGTGGAATCACAGATTAAACACCAATGACTAAATATAATAAGATTGAAGAGACTTTATTTACCAGTTGACCTTATCGTAGAGGGTTGGGAGCGGAGGGCACAAAATCCCTCATCGCAACTCCTCACAAAATAAAGATCAAACTTCAAACTGGTAAGTTCTCATTTAATCTTACTATTTCATTTTGGAGTCACGTGAGTGACTTCGTGAAGATTTCAAAGCTCTGTGATTTCATGCCCTGGATCACGTCCATGCTCACACACTGCCGCAATTCTGATGGAAGGAGTATGTTAACGTATTTCAGACTTGAACAAGCTGAAAAATAAAATAGTATTTATTAATACAAATCAAAAAAACCCTCACTCTGGGATAAACGTTTCTTGGGGACCAGTACTTAAAACTGTCTCCGCAAACATTGTGGGAGCGGCCCAGGTTTATTATAAAACCGCTGGAACATTGCTTCACTGGCCCAGCCCGCTGTTGCGAGGATATGGTCCATGGGAACCTCCATGGTCCTCGCTGCTGATGTGGATGCAGCCCTGGTAGAATGAGATTTAAAGATATTAGTATTAATACCTGCTGCATCCAATACCACCCTGAGCCACCTGGAGATAGTCTGCAACCGTCACCCTGTGATGAGGTTTCTTACGGCTGATCAGTAGCCTTTCTCCATTTTCCTGATATAGTGACGTTTGTAGGTGGCTATGCAGAGCCTCACATCAAACGGGGTATGCCGGAAATATTAATTGCAGCCCTGTAGTCCCAGGTCAGTGCTGCTTGAGTAACTCGTCAATGAAGAAAGTTACTCTCTCAGGGTTGAGACCATGTTATCCAATTTTATTTTTTTGCAAGGTCTGAACCCGTTGTGCCAAGGTTAGCGCCATTAACATCACCATCTTTCAGGGTGAGTTTATCCAGCGGTAGTCCAATCATTGGCGACCAACTCCTGAGTAGGTCAATACTACCGTTATATCCCAGGTGATGTTGTATCGTGGTCGGTGAGGGTTCGAATTGAAGATACCCTCATCAATTTGGACACGAGCTGGTGAGACCCTACTCCTATACAAAGGTAGGATGACAGTGCGCTTCTGGACTGTTAATGGCGCTGTCTGAGGCCCTCATCATGATGTACCCCTGCAAGGAATTCCAGTACATGGGGAATCGTGGCAGAGTCATATGTGATGTTGATCCGGCTGCAGTAGGCCTCCCATTTCCTGATTTGGGTGAGGTACTGTCTTCTTGTGGATTCTCGCACGATGCGCAGTGGTGTCCATGGTCCTTGGTGTTAGTCCATATATGCAGGAGGGGCCTCTTCTGAACCTGGCAAGCAACAGGTTCAGATGACCTGGCATGGATGATTTTCTCCTGTTGTGGGGTTAGTTACCAAATCCGGGCATTTATTAATATGTGCCCATGGTTCTTTAATCATCTCAAGGACCATCGGATACCATGATTGTGTAGGCCAGTCAGGTATTATTAAGATGCCTGTCGGCAGAATCTGATTTTATTTTTCTGCAATACCCGACTGATGAGGCAGAATGGAGGAAATGCATAGAAATCCATTTCCCCCAGTGCAGCGAGAAAGCGTCCATCGCTACTGCCCAGGATCTGGTTCCCAAGATGCATATGTTGGTATCTGATGGTTCAATCTGGACGCAAAAATGTCAATATCTGGTGTTCCATATTTGGCTATAATTTTAGCAAATATTTGGGGATTTAACATCCACTCAATGTTATATATTGAATACGTGTGACCTGGTGCCCGCCACTGTATGAGCTTACCAGGAAGGAGTTAGCTGATATCCAAATATTTCTTTCTATGCACCAGTAGCCAGATTGAGTTTGCCAATTCCATCTCAAGATATTGACTTGATACCACCCATATGATTCAAATATGGCACCACAGTGGTGTTATCTATTTGAAGACGGCATGCATATGATGTGAATTCATGCAATAAGCTCGCAGCCCGTGAAATGCTCCTAGCATTTCCAAATAGTTTATCCCTTGTGATAATAGAAGGGTAGATCCGTGTAAATCCCATCTACCGCCACTACTGGAAGTGGTGTTGGTAGCTCCCCAGCCTTGGGCGCTTGCGTCGGTTTGTACCACGACTGACGGATTTGGTACAATAATGGGATTGAATGAGTCACGAATATTATCAATCCACCATTGTAACTCAACTTTTGCCTTGATTGGCAGCTGCATAGGCCTATCAAAATGTCCAGCATTTGTTTTTAAATGCTGACATTTTTGTTCTTTGCAAATTTTGATAGTGTAGTGGGCCAAATCGCGCAGCTGGAAATGTAGCTACTAGTATTCCAATTACCTTAGCAGCATGTCTGATTGTTGGTTTCCTGGCATAAGCAAGGTAGTTACATGCTTCAATAATATCCATTGCCTTGTTATCTGGGATGGTAACAATCATCTGATTGTGAATCCCAGGTTGTTCATGACCTGTGAAGGGTAGAACTTAGATTTGTCTGGATGGATGACAAACCCTAATTCTTGAAACAATGTTTTAGTAGCTGTCACTGCTACATTTGTCGATTCCATAGTCTTTCCCACAATCAAGATGTCATCTAAATATGCCATGACAATATGTTTTTGTTTTCTCAGGGTATGCCAATACTGGGTTTCAAAATTTAGTAAATAAACCTAGGGGCTGTTGTAAGCCCATTAGGTAGGGCTCTATATTGCCATAGTTGATCCATCCAGACAAACATCAAGAACTTTCGGTGATGTTTCCGTAATGGATACTGAATAGTATGCATCTTTTACAAGATGCTTTCGTTCACAAGATGGCGCGCGCGTTAGACGCAGCGACCCGGCGCTCCCCTTAGTTAGCAGCTACACGCTGAAAAAAAAAGACTTACAACCGAACCGAACTTATCAGCCTTAAAACAGCACTGGACTGGCTGGACCCCAGGAGGGTTTGACTCGTATCCCGAAGATGATACGCCGGCGAGAACGGACAAATAGAGGAGGCGACGGCGGCGCTGCGAAAGACGCCTGAAGCGTGTGAAAACGAGCCGGCATCAGAGCTAGGCTAACCGCAAATCCGCATAAACAGCAGTGCCAAAGCGTTTTTCTCGCCAACGTCCGTCCCTTGTCAACAAGATGGACGAGATTTAAACTACGGGATGTTTAACAACCGGATAGAAACGCTGCATTCTGGTAATAACAGAGACCTGGCTGCATGAAAAACATTCCGGACCTAGCCGTGGAGCTAGCAGGCCGTACTATCTTCCGGGCGGACCGCACACCGGACTCAGGCAAGACGAGGGAGGAGGAGTGTGTGCGTCTATATTAATAACAGTGGTGCACAGACACTGACGTTATTGAGAGACACTGCTGTCCAGACCTGGAGTTTTTACTGGTAAAATGCAGACCTTTTTACCTGCCCAGGGAAATCACTCAGGTGTTTGTAGCTGCTGTGTTACATCCCACCCACGAGCTAATGCTAATGCGGCTATTGAGCAGGCTACAATGACAGCAATCAGCAGGCAGCAAAACAAACACCCAGTGGAATTTCTTCATTGTGGGCTGGGGACTTCAACCACACCAACTTAAGATTGTGCTCCCCAGATTCTACAAGAATGTGGACATTAAAACAAGGAAGGGCAGAACACTTAGACCAGGTCTACACCAACATACCTGGAGCCTACAAAGCCCACCCTTCCCCCCACCTCGGACAATCAGACCATCTTTCCCTGTGCCTGACACCAGCTTACAAGCCCCTCATCTGCAGGTCCAAGCCACAGTACAAGACATGCAATGCTGGACTGAGGAGGCTACAACTATCCTTGCAGGACTGTTTTGAGGACACCATATGGGAACTGTTTGAGGGAACCAGACATTGAGCTCCACACCTCCTCTGTACTGGCATACATCAGCTTCTGCATGGAACAATGTAACAATAAGGAAACAGGTTCAAATATTCCCCAACAAAAAGCCCTGGTTCAACACCCAACATTAGAGCACTACTCCAGGCCAGGGACTCAGCACTGAGGTCAGGAGACAGGGAGGCCTACAGAAAAGCCAGAGTGGACCTGAACAGAGGCATCAAGGCTGCTAAAGCAAAATACAGAGGGCAGATAGAGCCAATCTTCAGGGAAAACAACCCCCGCTCCATGTGGAAAGGCATCCAGAACATCACAGATTACAAACGATACCCATAACACCCCCTCCCCCACCGACACCTTCTCTCCCAGATCAACTTAACACCTTTTTCTCCCGCTTTGAAGAGGACAGCAGACAGGCAGAGGACACAGCAGCTGACACCATCAGACCATGACCAGCCCCCCACCATCCAACAACACCAGGTACTGCGAGTCTGCAAGGCATCAACACCAGCAAAGCACCAGGACCGGACGGAGTAACCAGGGAAGGTGCTGAAATCATGTGCCCATCAGCTTGCTGCAGTATTTCACTAAACATCTTTAAACGTTCGCTGCAGCAAGCCACAGTCCCCACCTGCCTGAAAACTGCCACCATAATCCCTGTGCCCAAAACCTCTGCCATCATGGGACTGAATGATTACCGGCCTGTGGCCCTGACACCGGGTGATCATGAAATGCATGGAGAGGCTGGTGTTACAACATGTCAAGGCCCATATCCCACCTGGCTTTGACCAACATCAGTTCGCCTACAAGTCCAAACTGATCCACAGACAACGCCATCTCCATTGCCCTCCACTCCGCTCTCACCCATATTGAAAGTCCCAACACATACATCAGGATGCTATTTGTTGACTTAGTTCAGCATTCAACTCCATCAGCCCCAGCCGGCTGATTCAACAAACTGCAGACACTGCCAACTTGGAACTCCCTCTGTCTGTGGATAAAAGACTTCCTGACTAACAGACCCCAGTATGTCAGAATGGGCACCACCACGTCCTCCCACCATTGTCCTCAACACCGGTGTTCCCCAGGGGCTGTGTTCTGAGTCCCTGTCTGTACACACTGTACACCCACGACTGCGTTGCCACCCATGGCCTCCAACACCCTCATCAAATTTGCAAGATGATACAACCATTGTTGGACTGATTAACAAAGAGGATGAGGCATCATACAGGGAGGAGGTTCCGAGCACTGACGGCCTGGTGCAGCGACAACCACCTCAACCTTAACACCAAGAAGACAAAAAAGTCAATCATTGACTTCCGGAGGACAAGGACTACACTACACTCAGGCCTGAACATCAACGGAGAAGAGGTGGAGCGGTGTCAAAAACTTCAAGTTTCTCGGACTGCACATCTCAGAGGACCTGGGCTGGACTGTGAACACCACCCACATTATTAAAAAGGGCCCAGCAGCGTACTGTTCTTCCTGAGAACGCTGAAGAGAAACAGACTCCTCCACCTCTGCTGGAAAACTTTTACCATTTGCACAATAGAGGAGTGTACTGACCTACGGATGCACGGTGTGGTATGCCAGCTGCACCGCATTCCGAGAAGAAACAACTGCAGCGGGTCATCAAGACTGCTCAGTGGATCATCGGCTCCCCACTTCCACGCTTGGAGGAGATCTACTCAAGCCGTCTCCTCCAAACGGGCCAAAAAGATCCGAGGATGACCCCACCCACCCAGGGCACTCTCTATTCTCCATCCTCCCACTTGGCAGACTCAGAGTCATGAGAGCACGTACCAAACAGACTGAAGAACAGTTTCTTCCCCATGGCTGTGAAGAGTCTGCTACAGTAAAACTATGACACCCCCCCCCCAACCCCCCACCCACACACACACACACACACACACACACATACATACACACACACACACACTACCACCTTCCAGCCACACGGACAATAACTTCTGCACTTAAAAACACAATCTTTTTCATTCATTTATCTACTGTACTTGCACTTTACTGTTTTTACTGTACTTTTTATTTATTTATTTATTTCTATCTTTTTTACTATTTATGCTTGGTGCTGCTACAGAAGGAGATGCTTCCAAACGAAATTTTCGTTGTATATTGTACAATGACAATAAAGGATTCTAAGTTCTAAGTTCTAAGTTTAAATCGATGCATGCCAAGAAGCACCCCTTGGAAATCAGTGATTTAGCTGTTTCGAATGTGTCCATTTTAAAATGGGTATATTTTACAAAATGGGTTAAGTCAATAATAATCCGACATCCACCATCTTTTTTGGTTTTGGTAAAGATGTTGGATATGAACTCAAGAGGTTCATGTATCGTCTGACTACTTTGTAATATAAATGAGTCTGAAGTTATAGAGCTCCATGCATCCCAGAATAAATGTAATCTCCCACCAACTTGTGAGGTTAAACATGCAGCACTCGCATGAGAACCAGACCCCCTTACCGCCATGGTTACCGGCAGGGCCTGATGTTCTGGGTTTTGGCGCTCCGTTATGTTCCTGGGGTGTGGGGTTGGCGCATCTTCCATGCCGGTCGCTGTTGGCCCTGCCCTAAAAAAGGCTTCTGTTGTTGGGGTGTGGCCGGCGTGTAGGTCCTTGATGTTCTTTCAGGTAGCCCCCGAGGTCTTACGTATGGATTTTGTCTGCGAGATGCCGGCCTGCTGGAGGAAGGTGGTTTCATCAAACCGACTGCCTTCGCCTCCTCGTCCAGATCCTTGACCAGTTTGGACAGGTCCTCACCGAACAGCTGTCTTGGTGGCGGCGTCACAGATGCCTTGCACAACCCCACAAACTTGGGGTTGAGTTGGTTATATGGAGATTTTCTGTAAGGAGCTTATCTCGTACTGTGTATTACACAGTAGCGCAAGAGCATCTTCCTGCTCCTCCGTCATCTCAGTGCCGTCAATCGACCTGGAAAGGCAGTGATTCCCGACGTCAACAGTTTCAGAATTTTGTGAAGTTTAAGCTCCTGAGCCCTAATCCCTGGACTGATATTGCCCCAGATGGGCATGTTAACTGTCGGTATGTTCAGCGAAACACAGTTGATCGGGGCCTTGTATTTATGCATTGCCTCGGTCAATACCTGATCTTGCAGCTGGTGTGTTGTGAGGAAGTCAGTGCTCGCCGCTAGTTTTGGCTGCAATGACTGTCCTGTATGCCCTGGCTGGGCAAATTTGGAAACCACGTCGGGAGTTCCTCTTGAGGTATTTCAGGTGCTGCAGGTTCCTGCGTCAACCCCTCTTCCAAGTCAGCCAGCTGCTGACTCCTGGCACTCCCCACCGATGAAGGGGATATGCTGGGTGGCCCAGATGCAAATCTCCTGGAACCTAAAGACATCCGATCCTGTTGCAGGATATCTCGCTCAAGGAGTCGCTCCATCATGCGCTCCATGCGGCTACCACCATGTGGTTCCATAGTCAGCCGTGGTGGAGAGTCGGGTCCTGGTTGCGCAGGGCTCCCCGACTTCCGCGTTCTTTTCCCGGCCCGACGGGCGGGTGCTGCCGTTGTAGCGGGCAGCTCCCGGGATTGCAGCCGCTGACTCCTGTCGGAAGTCCCACCGCTGGAGGCACGTTTTGCCTTACTCCTTTTTTCCATCGTCCCTGTGAACACAAAAACAATCCACAGGAACTAACTAACTCAAGGTTAGTTTCACTTACCTGAGTGGTCCTTTTTGAAGGGCTGGTGGAGGAGCGCACTCCCACCCCAGCCGTCGACTGCAACTGCGAGCGATGATATGTTGCGCATGCGTGCTGGTGGGGTCTTCACGAAGTCACTCACATGACTCCAAAATGAAATAGGAATCTGTGGGGTGACATTTTCACTCAGAGGGTGGTGGGTGTATGGAATAAGCTGCCATAGGAGGTAGTTGAGGCTGGGACTATCCCATTGTTTTAGAAGCAGTGGACAAGTACATGGATTGGACAGGTTTGGAGGGTTGTCGCAATTAGGCTACTTTTTAGGCGACTGCTGGAGACTATGCAGTCGTCACATGTTTGCGGGTGATTGCAGGGGAGTCACCTTCATGGTTGTGAGGCGCTCCCGCATTCTGGGGAACATGTTGAAAAATTAGCGGTGACCAGAATGAAGCTGCCATGGAGAGTAGCGAGAATTCTTGTGCCGTTGGTAGGTTGCCAGGAGGTCCTAATGGGTTGTCAGGAGGTCGAAGGTTCTTGGAGGTTCTCGTAGGTTGTAGCCGGTGCTTCCCGGTGAATTTAATTGACTCATTGGGAAAACAAAAGGTAAGCAGTAGTTTTCAGAACCAAGGATAACCGACTGGTAATGTTAAATGTCCGCCGTGCTTCACAGCTGTGTATCTCTGGCTTCATAAAAGTTATTTCCATTGCATCTCCCCCCTTCTTCCCCCTCTCCCCTCCCCCCCCCACCTCTTTTAAAGGACTTACCTTACATTGTGCTTCAGTTGTCTTTTTACAGCGCCAACCTTCCTGTTCATCGGCGTGTGTGTCTGTTTCACCTTGGCTTTGCAACTTGACAGTCACTGGCAGTCCGCTGAAAAACCGCCTAAGTGGGACAGGCCCGTTATGGACCAAGCACAGGCAAGTGGGACTAGTGCAGCTGGGACATGTTGGCAGGTGTGGGCAATTTGGATCGAAGGGCCTGTTTCCACACCGTATGGAGTGTGGCAGCGCCTAACGGCAGCGACTCGACTGCAGTCCGTCTGTTTTTTTTTTAAATTTATGTCTCATTAAATGTATGTTTTTGATTCTAGTGTGGGGGTGGGGGGGAAACCGTTTAATCTCTTCCCTGTACGGGGACCCAACATATTCCCTATCGGGTCTCCGATGTCATTGGGCCTAACATTTAACTATCGTTAAAGCCCCCGGCAGCGGCCTTTGGCCGCAACCAACCTAAGGACTCTAGTCACGGAGCCTGTGGACTCACCATCACGGAGATGGCCGACTTTGGAACGGGAAGAGCTGTGGTGGCGCACGGCTGCGACCCGAGTTCGGAGCTTCGGAGGCTCCGGCCGCAGGCCCGGTGGACAGGAACATCGGGAGCTCGCAGGTAGCTGGTGGGAGACCGCTTTTTGGAGCTCCCGCAACGGCAACTTCTTCCGCTGGAATCGCGGGGTTTAAATGACTCGGAGCAAGGCCTTACATCGTGAGCCTCACTCGCCTCAATGCTGCAGTTGGACTGCTGGACTGTGGGAGAAGAACAAAGGGAAGAGATAAGACTTTTGCCTTCCATCACAGTGAGGAGGTGTTGGAGATTCACTGTGATGGATGTATGTGTAAATTATGTTAAGTGTGGGTCTTGGGTTATTTTGTAATGTTAAGACTGTAGAAATGCAATTTTGTTCAAATCAAGCTGTTTGAATGACAATAAAATACATTCTATTCTATTCTATGTATCACTCTATGACTATCATCTGTTTCCGTGTTGTTTTGAGGGGAATAAATATTGGCTAGGATATCTGGGGCAACTCATTGAAACTTACAGAATAATGAAAGGCATACATAGAGTGGATGTGGAAAGGATGTTTCCATTGGTTGGAGAGTCTATGACCTGAGGTTGTGGCCTCAGAATTAAAGGGCACTCTTTTAAAACGGAGGTGAGGAGGAACTTCTTTAGTCAGAGGGTAGCTAATCTGAGGAACTCATTACCACAAATGGCTGTAGAGGTCGTCAGTGGATACTTTTAAGGCAGAGATAGACAAATTCTTAGTTGAACAGATGTCAAGCGTCATGGGGAGAAGGCGGGAAAATGGGTTTAGGAGGCAGAGATCATCCATGATTGAATGGCAGAGTAGACTCGATGGGGCGAATGGACTAATTCTACTCCTGTAACTTGTGAACGTGAACTTGGAAGATCCCCCTACTCTTCTTAAAAAGAGTCACATGGGAACCCTTTGCAGGCAAATGGGGAAGCAGATGAGTTTAGGTTCAACATATGAGCATATGGATGATGTATTAAGGTGTGACATGTGGTGTGAGGTGTGACTTGTTCCTACAACTGTATGACTCAGGGACAATCTTAGTTTACATATACAGCATGGAAACAGGCCCAGTGGCCCACCGAATGCACCGACCATCGATCACCCATTCACACGAGTTCTATGTTATCCCACTTTCGCATCCTACACTTTGGGGCAGCACGGTGGCGCAGAGGTAGAGTTGATGCGACAGAGACTTGGGATCAATCCTACCAACGGCTGCTGTCTGTATGGAGTTTGTACGTTATCCCCGTGATCGCGTGGGTTTTCCCTGGGTGCTCCGGTTTCTTCCCACACGCCAAAAACATACACATTTGTTAGCAATGTTACAACGTTTTGAGTCTCGTGGGTCGGAGTCTGCGGCCGACAGAGTCGACGAAGCCCGTGGGTCTGCAGAGCCCACGGTAGCAATGTTACAAAATTTTGAGATTTAAAAAATCAAGTCTGCAATTTATCCCATCAGATAAAGCATAAAAAGAAGTTTAATTTGACACCTAATTCACTTTCATATCTTCAGTATTAAAAATGTTATAGCCATTTTCATACTTGGAAATTAGCATCTTGTTATTGCTTTTCCATTGACTTAACACAAAAGCTGTGATCAAGGACAGTCAAAAGCCCATAACTTTCTTAAAAATTAAGAGAACTGAATGACATTTTCAGTTATTATAGATTGAAGCATTCTGAAATAAATATGAAAAAATCTTACTTGGATGACCTGAAATGAAAGCATATAATTAGTTAGTTACCTAATTGTAGCTAATTACAAAATTCAATTACTAGATCTAAACATCTATCCATTTCTTAAGAAAGTGTTAACATTTTTAAAAAGCCTAAGTGTCCAAATAACATTCACACAAGAATTCACAATATAATATGATTTTAAAATCTCATTGTCATGAATTTATAGGCCAAATGGAAGGAATTTAGTGTTTAATTCCCGTAAACTAATGGCCATTTAAATCATCTTGCGAGTGGGATTTTGTGGAACGCGATAGTTTGGAAAGTTGCGGTGCAGTTAGACCCCCATATCGGTAGGAAAAACACTGCCGGTTCATATGGGGCCTTAATCATATTTTCACCGATGAATTTTTGATTAAAGTAATCCTAAGAAGCAAGTTTATATGTAAAATAAACGACAACTTACGTTTTGTCCCCTACGTGAGATCCGACCCATCGTTGGCGTTGACGGCGTTAGAAGTCGCTTTTTTATTTTACTCCAGCGATTTAATTTTCCCGCGATTTTTATTAAAAACTTCTGAGAACGGGAGTCGGAATGATTTTTCAGCATCAGGTAGTAGCCCGAGAAAATATGTCTCGGACAGGCAGGAGAAAACGGCATTTTAATCCGGCCCCCCCTCCCTCAAAGGCGCCAAAGTCACGCACACGGCCAGTGGCAGAACTGCAGCACGGCTGAAGGTAAGTTTTATAACATACCTACATTTGTAGGTTTATTGGCTTCAGTAAAAATTGTAAAGTGTTGCTAATATGTAGGATAGTATACGGTCATCACTGAGCGGCACAAAGTTTGTGGGCCAAATGGCTTGTTGCTGCGCTGTATCTCTAAACAAAACTAAACTAAACTAAACCACAGATTTAGGTCCCAGTTCTCATTCCCACCAAGCACCAGGTTCCCGTTCTCACCAAACAAACAGCTAACAATGGTCTGTTTCCTTTATCATCATTACTTTTTTTGCATACAGTGTATATCTTTCATTCATTTGACCTATATCTCTCTACATCACTGTCTGTATCTCACGTTACCCTGACGAAGAAGGGTCTCGACCCAAAACGTCACCCATTCCTTCTCTTCAGATATGCTTCCTGTCCCGCTGAGTCTATCTTCGGTTTAAACCAGCATCTGCAGTTCCTTCCTAAACCAAACCACACACTATATTCAGAAACGTATTTAACGACAAATCTTCATGTCTTCGGAATGTGGGAGGAAACCGGAGCACTGGAGGTCACGGAGAGAACGTAAAAACTCCATACAAACAGCTCCCATAGTCAGGATCAGAGAAACATAGAAACATAGAAATTAGGTGCAGGAGTAGGCCATTCGGCCCTTCGAGCATGCACCGCCATTCAATATGATCATGGCTGATCATCCAACTCAGGATCCCTTACCTGCCTTCTCTCCATACCCCCTGATCCCATTAGCCACAAGGGCCACATCTAACTCTCTCTTAAATATAGCCAATGAACTGACCTCAACTACCTTCTGTGGCAGAGAATTCCAGAGATTCACCACTCTGTGTGAAATATGTTTTTCTCATCTCGTTTCTAAAATATTTCCCCCTTATCCTTAAACTGTGACCCCTTATCTTGGACCCCCCCAACATCGGGAACAATCTTCCTGCATCTAGCCTGTCCAGCCCCTTAAGAATTTTGTAAGTTTCTCTAAGATCCCCCCTCAATCTTCTAAATGTCAGCGAGTACAAGCCAAGTCTATCCAGTCTTTCCTCATATGAAAGTCCTGCCATCCGAGGAATCAGTCTGGTGAACCTTCTCTGTACTCCCTCTATGGCAAGAATGTCTTTCCTCAGATTAGGAGACCAAAACTACTCAATACTCCAGGTGTGGTCTCACCAAGGCCCTGCACAACTGCAGTAAGACCTCCCTGCTCTTGTACTCAAATCCTTTTGCTATGAATGCTAACATACCATTCGCTTTCTTCACTGCCTGCTGCACCTGCATGCCTACTTTCAATGACTGGTGTACTCCAATGTTGCATCTCCCTTTTTCCTAATCGGCCACCATTCAGATAATAGTCTATCTTCCTGTTTTTGCCACCAAAGTGGATAACCTCACATTTATCCACATTATACTGCATCTGCCATGCATTTTCCCACTCACCCAACCTATCCATCCTGCAGCCTCCTAGCATCCTCCTCACAGCTAACACTACCCCCCAGCTTTGTGTTATCCACAAACTTGGAGATGTTGCATTCAATTCCCTCGTCCAAATCATTAATATATATTGTAAATAGCTGGGGTCCCAGCACTGAGCCTTGCGGTACCCCACTAGTCACTGCCTGCCATTCGGAAAAGGACCCGTTCACTCCTACTCCTTGCTTCCTGTTTGCCAGCCAGTTCTCTATCCACATCAATTCTGAACCCCTAATACCGTGAGCTCCCATATTCTGGATTAAATACAGATCTCTGGCACTGTGAGGCAACGACTCTACCACTGCGCTTCTGTGCTGCCCTCGTGTAAATAAAATAGATACAAGCAATAACATAACATTGAGAAATTATCTTTGCCCGTGGTTGTCTGTTTAAGGGATTTAGTCTGAGATATTGGACTGGTGAAATGTTAAAGTAATTGCTGGTGATTTGGAATAATAAACATGATTACAGAAAGGGATGACTCTTTATGACGTTTATGTCAAATTGATGCGTACTATTCATTCTCTCCAACAAAAATGCTTAGTTTTTGTCAAAAAGCTTGGAGACTAGCCACGTTTAGTAATGTTAAGTAATATAAAGTAATGTTGGGCAAACAGTGAGGATATCACAGCATGTTTGGGAACAGCTCCATCCAGGATCGCAAGAAATTGCAGCGAATTGTGGATCCAAGCCATCTCTACCAACCTCCCTACCATTGACTCAATTTATACCTCACGCTGCCTCGGCAAGGCCAGCAGCATAATCAAGGACTAGTCGCACCCTGGCCACGCCCTCTTCTTCCCTCTCCCATCGGGCAAAAGGTATAGAAGTGTGAAAACGCACACCTCCAGATTCAGGGACTGTTTCTTCAAAGCTGTTAACAGACAACTGAACCATCCTACCACAACCAGAGAGTAGTGCTGAACTAATATCTACCTCATCGGTGACTCTCGGACTATCATTGATCGGACTTTGCTGTCTTTACCTTGCGCTAAACGTTATTCCCTTATCATGTATCTATACACTGTAAATGGTGCGATTGTAATCATGTATTGCCTTTCTGCTGACTGGTTAGCACGCAACAAAAGCTTTTCAATGTACCTCGGTACACGTGACAATAAACTAAACTGAACTGAACTGAACATATTGGAACAGATTAGGGCAATGGTCCATGAAAGTGCTCATTAAAAACTAAACACCAAATAATTACTTGCCTGGTCAGTAATGAACTCCTCCTGGAAGTAGATTAACATAAACGGAAACTGTAGTGGGTATTGAACCCAAAAGAGAGGAATAGATCAGGTAGACGCACAGAGTCTCTTAGTTTAGTTTAGTTTAGAGATGCACCATGGAAACAGGACCTTCTGCCCACCGAGTCCACACCGACCAGCGATCCCCGTACAAATTATCTCTATTCTACACACACTAGGGAATTTTTACATTTACCAAGCCAATTAACCTACAAACCTGTACGTCTTTGGAGTGTGGGAGGAAACCGGAGATCCCGGAGAAAACCCACACAGGTCATGGGGAGAACGTACAAACTCCGTACAGACAGCACCTGCGGTCAGGATTGAACCCGGATCCCCGGCGCTACAAGCGCTGTAAGGCAGCAACTCTACCGCTGCATACGGTGGGGAAAAGGCAGGTGAACGGGATTGTGAGGGAAAGATAGATCAGCCATGAATGAATGGTGGAGTAGACTTGATGGGCCGAATGGCCTAATTCTGCTCCTATCACATGAACTTATGGGAGTTTCTTCACCAAGTATGTTTCTCACCGCTACCGTCCCAAAGCAATTAGGGAAACACGATAAATTCTTGAGAAACAAGGAACTGCCAATGCTGGGGCACAAAGTTCTGGAGTCATTCTGTGGGTCATGCCACATTTCTGGAAAACGTGCATAGGTGACTGACTGATCAGTCTGAAGAAGGCACCCGACCAGAAACGTCACTTATCCGTGTGCTCCAGAGCTGCTACCTGACCTGCTGAGTTGGTCAAAATCCAACATTTGATGTCCTTTTCAACTAATAAATTCTGGCCTAACCAACAGTATCCAGGTTTCGGTTTAGTATAGCTTTTGTCCCGTGTACCGAGGCACAGTGAGAAGATTTTGTTACCTGCTACACTGTCAGCATAAAGACAATACATGATTTCGAGCCATGTACAAATACATGATAAAGGGAATAACGTGAATAACGTTTAGTGTAAGACAAAGTCCGATCAAATATAGTCGAGCATCTCTAATGAGGTACTTACTGTAGATAATGTTGGGAGTGAATAAAAATGATTATTTAAATATTATTTCCAAACAAGTCCTAGTTAATCCACAGAATAATGGTTGTTTGTTGAACGACATATCCAATAATGCACAAAAAAATCTTTATAATTGAAAGAACATTAAAAAAATGTGCAAACTAATTACAGGTCATCTATGATCAGCGCGTGAGAGAATGGTTCAGATGCGGCAAGCTGTATTAAGAATGTCAGATAGATCATGGGAATGATCATTATTTCACAGAGGATGTTCTTGCACTGGATAAGTCAGATCTGAGCAATGCATTTGTCTTTATATGCATTGGCCTCAATCTAATCCATTTATCTCTTTTAAGACACATAATTAGTAACACAATATGGCTTTGTTCCACCGCTGAGAATGATGGATAAAACATAACAAAATCAACAGCTCTATAAACCATTAACAAATGCAAAAGATTTAGCAAAAAAAAAAAAACCCTTGTATTTCGATCATCCTGGCCAGAAACGCCGCTTGTCTCAAAAGCCGTTTACAACCAATTAATTACTTCCGAAGGGTAATCACAGTTGCCATGCAGTGAGCACACCAAACTCCCACCAACAGCAATAGAATAATAAATCTTTACCCACAGATCGGATCAAATAGTGCCGTGTTTTTTGTCGTTCAAATTTTAGTTTAGAAATTGCAGGAGAAAATTGTACACTTTCTGTGGGGCTGGTTGACGGAGAGGTTGGGCAGACTATTCCTTGGAGCATAGGAGGACGAGAGGTCATAAGTAACAGGAGCAGAATTAGGCCATTCGGCCCCTCGGGTCTATTCTGCCATTCTATCATGGCTGATCTATCTCCCCCTCCTAATCCCATTCTCCTGCCTTCTCCCCATAGCCTCTGACTTAAAGATATCCTTTGACTTGGCCTCCACAGCCTTCTGTGGCAAAGAATTCACCACCCTCTGACCAAAGAAATTCCTTCTCTTCTTCCTCAAGGAATCTCCAGTCCTAGACTCTCCCACTAGTGGAAACATCCTCTCCATATCCACTCTATCCAAGCCTTTCACTATTTGGTGCGTTTCAATGAGGTTCCTCTCATTCCTCTAAATGGTCGTACGGAGGCGCATAGGATCAGAGGATCGAATTGTGAAAGGCCTTTTTGCGATTAGACTCACTGTGACAATGGAAGCCACAAACAGAAAGGTCAGTGTGGGAATAGCAAGGGGAATTAACGTCTTTGGCAACTGGGAGATCAGGTAGGTCCAGGCGGACTTGTATATCACAGGAAAAGGCCCTTCAGCCTACAATGTTTGTGCCAAACATGATGCCGATTTAAAACTGATCCATATCCCTCCATTCCCTGTACTTCCATGTGCCTATCTAATAATGACTAAAATAATACCACTATTGTATCTGCCTCCACCACCTGTCCTGGCAATGAGTTTCAGGCCTCATCATCCACTGTGAGTTTAAAAAAACTTGCAGCACATCTCGATTAAACTTTCCCCCTCTCACCTTATAACTATGTCCTTTAGTGTTGGACATTTCCACCCTGGGAGAAAAGTTCTGCATGCCTACGTCTGCCGTAATTTGATATACTTCTATCAAGTCTCCCCTCAACCTCTGATGTTCCAGAGAAAATAATCCAAGTCTATCCGACCTCTCCTTTTAGCTGGAATCCTCTGATCCGGGCAGCTTGGGGGGTAAACCTCCTCTGCATCGCTCTCCAAAGCTTCCACATCTTTCCTGCAATGAGGCGAGCAGAACTGAAACTCCTTAGTGTACATGGACTCTCACCATATACTGATCCATCTCGGTAGCTTTGTAGCTAATCATTGCCGGCTGTCTGTACTTCTTCCAACTGTGCTTTCTATTAAATCGAAGGCGGACACAAAAATACTGGGGTTTTTATCAGCGGGACAGGCAGCATCTCTGGAGAGAAGGAATGGGTGATGTTTCAGGCCGAGACCCTACTACTAAGCTTGCTGAAGAATATTATCTCCCAAATACATGTGCGTAAAATGGGAAGAGCACTAAAAGGGGTCCAAGAACTGTCTTGATTTATGGCATTTATCGTCTCTACCTGGGCAGCACAAACATTGCTAGAAGCTAAATGTGAGTTAAAGGTGCAAAAGTTTGGACAGTGGATCGATGGAAAAGTGATGTGCAATTAGTTGCAAGTTGCCATAATCTACAGGTTATCTTTAATCGCACTACTGTTTGCTTTGCTTTAATAGCACCTCACCGCAGACCGCATGTTGCAGTCTGAGTAAATTTGTCCCAAGAATTTGGGCCTCATTTTTAATTAATATTTGGAGTAGTAACGGGGGTCAGAGGTTACGGGGAGAAGGCTGGAGAATGGGCTTAGGAGGGGGGAGATAGATCAGCCATGAATGAATGGTGGAGTAGACTTGATGGGCCAAATTACCTGATTCTGCTCCTATCACATGATCTTATGATCATAGAACAGTGAGTTTCCCTCTCCCCTGACGCTCAGTCTGAAGAAGGGTCTCGACCCGAAACATCACCTATTCCTTTTCTCCAGAGATGCAGCCTGACCCGCTGTGATACTGCAGCATTTTGTGTCCATCTTTGGTGTAACCCAGCATCTGCAGTTCCTTCCTACACATGGAACAGTGCAGCACAGGAACAAGGCTTTTGTTCCATAACGTCTGTGCTGTGCCAAGCAGAATACCAATTTAGCCTAATCCCTCCATTCCCTACATAGCCATGTGCCTATCTGAAAGTCTCTTAAACACCACTATCACATCTGCCTCCACCAACATCCATGACAATGAGGACCAGGTCTACACCGCACTCTGTGTAAAGATCTTGCCCCACACACCTACTTTAAACTTTGCCCATCTCATCTTAAAGCTCTGTCTTCTAGTCCTTGACATTTCCACCCTGGGAAAGATATTCTGATTGTCTACCTTAATCTATGCCCCTCATAGTTTGCTTGGGTGGCACGGTGGCGCAGCGGTAGAGTTGCTGCCTTGCAAACACCAGAGACCCGGGTTCAATCCTGACTACGGGTGCTGTCTGTATGGAGTTTGTACGTTCTCCCCGTGACCGGCGTGGGTTTTCTCCAGGATCTCAGGTTTCCTCCCAAACTCCAAAGACGCACAGGTTTGTGGATTAAAATTGGCTTGCTAAAATTGTAAATTGTTCATAAGTTCAAGTAATAGGAGTAGAATTAGGCCCATAAAGTCTACTCCACCATTCAATCATGGCTGATCTATCTTTCCCTCCTAACCCCATTTATTCTCCTGCCTTTCTCCCCATAACCGCTGACACCCATACTAATCAAAAATCTATCTGCGTTAAATATATCCACTATCCACTGACGGCCTCTGCAGCCTTCTGTGGCAAAGAATTCCACAGATTCACCACCCTCTAACTAAATAAATTTCCCTCATCTCCTTCCTAAAAAACGTTCTTTAATTCTGAGGCTAGCACCTCTAGTCCTAGACTCTCCCACTAGTGGAAACATCCTCTCCACATCTGTTTTCTAGCTGTATCTCTAAAGTAAACTAAACTAAACTACTTTACTTCAATCAGATCAGATCTCTCCTCTGTCGCTCCAAGAAAAACAATCCAAGTTTGTCCAACTTCTTTTCACTGCTAACTCTCTCTGATCCAGACAGAATTTATGGTAAACCTTTTCTGCGCTGTCTCCAAAGCCTCTAAATTCTTCCTGTAATAGGGTGACCAGAAATGCACACCATGCACCCGGGTCTCTGGCACTGTAAAGGGCCTTTCCCACGAGCATGCGACCTGCATGCGGCAAGTGCGACCAAACTGGAAGCGGTGGCCGCGTGGATGTCGGGTGATCCCCGTACAGGGCCGGTCCCACCAGCATGCGCCTGCATGCGGCAAGCGCGACCAAACTGGAAGCGGGGGCCAAGCGGAGGTCGGTGTGAGTGGCGCGAAGTGGCGCAAAGTTGGAGTGAAGTCCGCGGTACGTTCGCAAGGACAGAGAGGGACACAGAGAGAGCCATGGAGGCACACAGAGAGGGCCACAGAGGCACACAGAGAGGGTCACGGAGGCACACAGAGAGGGTCACGGAGGCACACAGAGAGAGGGTCACGGAGGGCACACAGAGAGGGTCACGGAGGCACACAGAGAGGGTCACAGAGGCACACACAGAGAGGGTCACGGAGGCACACAGAGTGGGACACACACAGAGAGGGTCACGGAGGCACACAGAGAGGGTCACGGAGGCACACAGAGAGGGTCACAGAGGCACACAGAGAGGGTCACGGAGGCACACAGAGAGGGTCACGGAGGCACACACAGAGAGGGTCACGGAGGCACACAGAGAGGGTCACGGAGGCACACAGAGAGGGTCACTGAGGCACACAGAGAGGGTCACAGAGGCACACAGAGAGGGACACGGAGGGCACACAGAGAGGGACACACACACAGAGGGTCACAGAGGCAACCAGAGAGGGTCACAGAGGCACACAGAGAGGGACACGGAGGCACACAGAGAGGGACACGGAGGCACACAGAGAGGGTCACAGAGGCACACAGAGAGGGTCACAGAGGCACACAGAGAGGGTCACGGAGGCACACAGAGAGGGACACACACACAGAGGGTCACTGAGGCACACACAGAGAGGGTCACGGACACACACAGAGAGGGTCACGGAGTCACACAGAGAGGGCCACAGAGGCACACAGAGAGGATCACGGAGGCACAACGTCGAGGTGATGCGTAATGCGCCGCGGTGGCTGCGGGCCGACAGGCCGTTGCCGCACGGAATTTTTGAACACGGTCAGTTTTTCGGAGCCCCGCACGATATCGTGACCAGCTCCGCACAACTCCATACGGCTCCGGCGATCGAAGTGGGACCGGCCACGCGAGGCCGGGGGGCTCAAGAGACCACAGTAGGTCACGCTCACCGCATGGAGTCGCATGCTGGTGGGACAGGCCCTTAAGGCAGCAACTCTGCCGCTGCTCCTCCGTGCCACCCTTGGTGGCAGCAAATCTCCTCTGCCTGCAAAGATAAAACAAAATTTATCTTCACCAGCGCATTTACAGTGTTGATTGCATTTTGCTACAGGAGGAACTCTACCACTACACCCTTTTATAGTGGAGAGGAGGAATGGATGTTGGTGAAGGGGACAGTGGGGAGGGGAAAGGGAGGGGACAAAACGGAAATAAGAGACTCAGGGATGGGAGACGAGGGTAAAGGGATCGAGAAGCAGAGGACATAGGTTTAAGGTGAGGGAGGAACTTAGATTTGCTAGGAGCCTGAGGGGTAAGATTTTCACACAAAGGATAGACAATAGACAGTGAACAATAGGTGCAGGAGTAGGCCATTCGGCCCTTCGAGCCAGCACGGCCATTCAATGTGATCATGGCTGATCATCCCCAATCAGTACCCCGTTCCTGCCTTCTCCCCATATCCCCTGACTCCGCTATCTTTAAGAGCCCTATCTAGTTCTCTCTTGAAAGTATCCAGAGAACCGGCCTCCGCCATCCTCTGATGCAGAGAATTCCACAGACTCACAACTCTCTGTGAGAAAAAGTGTTTCCTCGTCTCCGTTCTAAATGGCGTACTCCTTATTCTTAAATCATGGAGGGTGTGTGGGTGTATGAAACAAGCTGCCGGTGGAGTTATTTGAGGCAGGTAGTATTGTGACTTTTAAGAAACATTTGGACAGGTACATGGATAGAACAGGTAGTTTGGAGCGATTTGGGCCAAATGCAGGCAGGTGGGGCGAGTGTAGTTGGGGCATGTTAGTCGGTGCGGGCAGGTTGGGCTGAAGGGCCTGTTTCCATGCTGTATGACTCCATGAATCTATGAGTGCGCGAAGGAGGGGAAAACTCCTTTTCTCCAGAGATGCTGCCTGTCCTGCTGAGTTACTCCAGCTCTTAAGTTTATATTTATTGTCACTGTACCAATTGGTACAGCGAGATTTGAGTTGCCATACAGCCATACGGATAAAAAGAACACAACACAGGTGTCTATCTATCTTTTGATGTCTATCTTTGTTTTAAACCAGCATCTGCAATTCCTTCCTACACAGGGAAAGGTTGGCCGTTGTCTTTGACGATGTTTCATTTGCGAATCATGGATTGGCGTGACTTGTGTTTAATTATCCGATCAATATATTTAGACGTCATTGCATTTTAAATCATGATGTTGATCAGTACCCAGGCTCTTGTGGATCTTACTATTGAACTCTGTCAATGGCTTTACACTGTGATATGACGGTGCAATCTGTTCAATTGCTGAGATCACCATAGTTAGTTGCTTTCTAGTGTATTATTGGAGAAGGGAATTTAAACAGTCATTTATGATTTTTTTAAATTTTATTCTTTTTATATCTTTATTTATTAGAGGTACCGTAAGTTACATCAGCGTACATCCCATGTATATTATTACAATCATTGTGCCCCTTAATTTTTTAAGGCTTTAGAAAAAAAGAAAAAAGAAAGAAATATCAACAGAGAAAGTAGAGAGAGTGAAAAAGAGTTGTGAAAGTGAACAAGCGTGGCAGAGGGAGAGGGAACCCTTGGGCGAAGAGTTAGAGAAAGGAGATTAAGAGATAGAACCTGGGGAGGAGAAAGAAAAAGGGAAAGAAAGAGAAGGAAAAAAGAAAAGCCATTTATGATTTTTTTTTAAATTTAATATTTAATACAAAGCTTTAGGGCTATGGGGACATTAAAAGTAAAAAAAATATATATTTAGTTACATTGTGCGCATATTGGCATAGATTGCTCCATGTAGTTCATTATTATATATTTGGTACTTTTAATGAAATTTCATATTGTTACAGTAAATCATTCACTGTGGCTTTCTTGTTCAATTTCAATCAAACTACTGACCCATACGTCTGTGGATCAATGTGGAATCATCCAGTTTAATCCAATTTAATTGGAGACCGAGGCCACATTGCAATTTTAATTTGATTCAGTTGATTTTCATAATTTCAGGTCAGTGGATTTAAATTAACTTGAGAGCTTATCTGCATAGCTGGGGACGTGTGTGAGGAAAGGTTCTGCTGGTGGGATATTGATTCAGTTCCTTCAGTCCTGGGCATGTTTGGGGGGGGACATTTCCAGTGGGAATCGAGATAGAGAGATAGAGGGAACGGTTTGTTAATGGGTAGAGATCGGAAGACGTGGATGGAGTGTGGAACAGCACACTGTCTGCTAGGGGGAGACATACAAAAAGCTGGAGTAACTCAGCGGGACAGGCAGCACCTCTGGAGAGAAGGAATGGGTGACGTTTCGTGTCGAGACCCTTCTTCTGATCGGGGCAACTCAACAACTCAGCAGGTTGGAAAGGTACAGCTGACATTTTGGGTTCAATCCTTGCATCAGGATGGAGAGAGAAGATTTAGTTTTTTTGGTTTAGTTCAGTTTGGAGATAGAGCGTGGAAACAAGCCCTTCGGCCCACCGATCCCCGCACATTAACACCATCCTGCACACACTGGGGACAATTTTGAATTGATACCAAGTCAATTAACCCACAAACCTGTACTTCTTTGGAGTGTGGGAGGAAACCTAAGATCTCGGAGAAACCCTCGCAGGTCACAGGGAGAACGTACAAACTCCATACAGACGGCACCCGTAGTCAGGATCGAACCCAGGTGTCTGGCGGTGTAAGGCAGCAGCTCTACCGCTGCACCAACGTGTTGCCCATGTATGCAAAACTGGTCCATGGTCAATATACAAACTATAGAGTTTATTTTTCACAAAGGGGTTCAAATAAAAAAGATGAAGACATTAAACGTTGTACTTACGAGGATAATGAAAGACAGAAATAGATAGATTTTTGATTAGTACAGGTGTCAGAGGTTATGGGAAAAAGGCAGGTGAATGGGGTTAGGAGGGATGGATCAGCCATGATTGAATGGCAGAATAGACTTGATGGGCCGAATGGCCTAATTCTACTCTTATCATTTATGACATGACTTAGACAGCCTATCTGGCCCTTTTTGTTTGGACACTGAGGCTCAGTTAACTGACATGGATAATGGATTGAAGAGGCAGCAAAGATCAGCTAGGTAGTTACATTACATTCTTATGTCTAGTGCCAGTGGTGGTGAGGTTATTGACTAAGAATTGAGGGATAGCATTGATCTGCATTTGGATTGGCAGGGATTAGTCAAAGATAGCCAGCTCGCTTTTGTTCGGATAGGGCGGCACGGTGACGCAGCGGTAGAGTTGCTGCCTTACTGCGCCGGAGACTTGGGTTCGATCCCGACTACGGGTGCTGTCTGTACGGAGTTTGTACATTCTCCTCATGACCTGCGTGGGTTTTCTGCCAAATCTTCGGTTCCCTCACACACTCCAAAGGCGCATGGGTGTGTAGGTAAATTGGCTTGGTAAATGAGAAAATTGTCCCTTGTGTGTGTCGGATAGTGCGGGGATGGCTGGCCTGTTTTTGCGCTGTATCTCTAAACTAAACTATAATAAGATCTTACCTGGCAAATTTGTCGAAGTGGTAAGTGCTGTTGATGTAGTCCTCGTGAACTTCTGTGAGGCCTATGTTCAGTTTAGTTTATTGTCACGTGCACCGAGGTACAGTGGAAACCTTTTGTTGCTTGCTAACAAAAGTCAGCAGAAAGACAATAGGTGGTTACAATCGAGCCATTCACAGTGTACAGATACATGATAAGGGAATAACATTTAGTGCAAGGTAAAGCCAGTAAAGTCTGAATCTAGATAGTCTGAGGGTCCCCAATGTGGTACGTAGTATGGGTATTTGAAGTGTTTTTGCACTGTTTGGTTCAGTCTAGTTTAGCCAGAACCTCCACCGCTGTGCCACTGTCCCACCCTGCCCGCTGCGGAGTCTGCACGTTCTCCCTGTGACCGCGCATGTTTCCTCCGGGTGTTTAGTTTAGTTTAGTTTACACAGAAACATATATATTAGATGCAGGAGTAGCCATTCGGACCTTCGAGCCAGCACGGCCAGATTATGGCTGATCATCCAAAATCAGTATCTTGTTCCGGTTTTTTCCCCATATCCCTTGATTCCCTTAGCCCTAAGAGCTAAATCTAACTCTCTCTTGATAGTTTAGTTAAGTATTATTGTCACGTGCAGTGACTGATACAGTGAAAAGTGTTTTCGTTGCATGCTATCCAGTCAGCGAAAAGATGATACATGGTTATAATCCAGCAGGTTACTGCTAGATTACTCGTGTACAGATAAAGGATTCCTTCACAAACTTTCTTCACTCAGTGGGCGATGGGTATGTGGAATAAACTGGGTAATAATAATATAATGTGGGTAATAATATCTATATAATAATATAATATAGTATAATAATATGAGAATTAAGGGACAGAAGTTTAGGGGTAACGTGAGGGGGAACTTCTTTACTCAGAGGGTGGTGGCTGTGTGGAATGAGCTTCCAGCAGAAGTGGTGGAGGCAGGATCGATTTTAACATTTAAAAGTAAAGTGGATAGGTATATGGACGTGAAGGGAATGGAGGGGTATGGAGGGAATGGAGCAGGTAGATGGGACTAGGGGAAAACAAATGGTCGGCACGGACTGGAAGGGCCGAGAGGGCCTGTTTCCGTGCTGTAATTGTTATATGGTTATATGGTTATATGGTTAATAATATGTATATATGGTAGTTGAGGCAGGTACAATGACAATATTTTAAAGACATTTGAACGTGGATTGGAAAGCTTGCGAGTGGTTGGCATGGCCAAGATGGGCCGAAGGGCCTGTTTCCGTGCTGTTTGACTCTATGACTATGACTCTATAACACTCAATACTCCTTTCACTATTTTAAATTATTATGATATTTGGATAATTCAAAAAACATTTTAGATGGATTCAAATAAATAATTCATCGTGTTTTAACTGTATTTATTACCTTTTTAATTTTAATTATTTTAAATTATTTATTTAAAATGTATATATTTAACTACTTATTTATTATTTAAAGCCAGAGAGACAAAATAAAATAAATACACCAATTTTCTTCCTATTTCCATGCAACATGGTGAGAGACCATTTGGCCCTTCTAGCACAGTTTTGAAAGTAATCCAATGAGTCACACTCACACACTTATTCCACTGTAACCTATTCTCTCCTGCATATGTCCATTAATATCCCTGATTCACCCACCACTCACCTACATCTCTACAGGGTCATAGTTAAACAGCAGGGAAATAGGCCCTTTGGCCCAACTTGCTGATGTTGACCAAGCTACCCCACCAACACTAGTCCCACCTGCCCAAGTTTGGCCTATATCCCTCCAACCCTTTCCTGTCCATGTATCTGATACTTGGTACATGGTAATGATAAATACCAAACCAGCACATCTTTGGGATATTGGAAGAAATCAAAGTAGGTCATTAATGATTTAGTTTAGTTCAGTTTAGAGGTACAGTGGGGAAACAGGCTCTTCGGCCCACCGAGTCCGCACCGACCAGCGATCCCCGCACATTAACACTATCCAACACACACTAGGGAAAATTTGTACATACACTAAGCCAATTAACCTACATACCTGTACGTCTTTGGAGTGTGTGAGCAAACCGATGATCTCGGAGAAAACACATGCGGTCACGGGGAGAACGTACAAACTGTGAACAGACAGCACCCGTAGTCGGGATTGAACCCGGGTCACCGGCGCTGCAAGCGCTGTAAGGCAGCAACTCTGCCGTTGCGCAAATAGGAGTCAGAATTAACACACTGGGCCCGTCAAGCCTACTCCGCCATTCAATTGTAGCCGATCTATCTTTCCCGTTAACCCCATTCTCCTGCCTTCTCCCGATAACTTCTGTCACCCGCTCTAATCAAGAATCTATCTATCTAGGTTAATTGGCTTGGTACAATTGTACATTGTCGCTAGTGTGTGTAGCGTAGTGTTAGTGTGAGGGGTTCGCTGCTCGGCGCGGACCCGGTGGTCGAATTCAACCAAATAAGTTGAAATTGATTAGGTCAAAATCAACCAAATAAGTAATCTATTGATTCTCTCCCCAGATGCAGCCTGACCTATTGAGTTCCTCCAGCGCTTTGTGCTTTGCTCATTTCCAGCATCTGCAGTCTTTTGTGTCTCCATCTCTTTCATTCTTTGCCGCTTATTGACTTTCCAAGATGCTACACCCCTTAATATTTCATCCGTTTATACATTTTGTCATCGGAGATTGATCTATAAATGTCTCATCTGCCCTTACCTGAAGACAAGTGCTCAGTATTCATCTACAATTAATGCCTTCCACCTGAACACTTGGATTCTAATCATTTCAGCTCTTTAATTTAATGTATTTGTTCCCTTTTAATATATTTCACAAGTCATGGGAGCAGAAGTAGTCCATTCGGCCCATCGAGTCTACTCCACCATCCAATCATGGCTGATCTATCTTTCCCTCTCAACCCCATTCCCTTTCCTTCATCCCATAACCCTTGGCATCCGTACTAATCACATAATCTGCCAATCTCCGCCTTAAAAATACCCAATGTCTTGGCCTCCACAGCCGACCGTGGCATTGAATTCCACAAATTCACCACCCTCTGATTATAAAAATTCCTCTGCATCTCCATTCTAAAGCTGCGACTTCTTATTCTGAGGCTGTGCCCTCTGGTCCTATACTCTCCCACTAATGAAAAAATCCTCTCTATAAAACATCATTGGCTTTACTTTCATTTTTATCTGCCAGTATTTTTTATGCATTCTCTTTGACTGGTTTCTTTTTTGATGTCATCCTGACACATTCGACACACCTCTGGATGACCTGCAGGTTGTCTGAAGTCTGCTCTGTTAGCAAAAAATATTATTTGGAGTAAGTGTATGGAAATGGAACAGATTCTGCACAGTGGCGCAGTGGTAGAGTTGCTGCCTGATAGTGCCATAGACCTGGGCTTAGGCCTACAGGTTGCATGTTAATTTTGTTTTAGTAAAAATTGAAAAATGTACCCAGTGCTAGTGTGCGGGATGATCGCTGGTCGGCGCGGACTTGGCGGGCCGAAGGGCCTGTTTCTGTGCTGTATCTCTAAACTAAACTGAAACTAAATTAAATTAAACTAAAGCAGCTCTTCAGCTTATGAATACATTGGAAACAATGGAGGTGGATGATTGCATGGGGAAAGGTTAGTGTTGGTTCGAGTCCATTTGGGATTCAGTTCGTGGAAAAACTGGAGGGTCTACTGCCCAAAGTGGTTGAAGTTGATGGAGAGATGGTAGGGGGCTCAGGTCAGGGAGGTACTTGGTCAGTGAAGGAGTAGAGGATGCAGAGTTCTGTGATGTAAAGGAGTAAACCTGCAATCAGGCCGGCACAGTGGCAGAGCAGTAGATTGGCTACCTTACAGTGGGAAACATGGGGAGAAAAATTTAACTCGACTTAATTCAGTTTAGTTTCAGTTTAGATAGACTCAAAATGCGAGAGTAACTCAGCGGGACAGGCAGCATCTCTGGAGAGAATGAATGGGTGATGTTTTGGGTTGAGACCCTTCTTCAGACTTGATGCTGCCTGTCCCGCTGAGTTGCTCCGTTTTGAGACTATCTTCAGTGTAAACCAGTTCCTTCCTACACATTAGTTTCAGTTTTGTTTAGTTTAGAGACACAGCATGGAAACAGTCTCTTCGGCCCAGTTTAGTTTAATTTAGAAATACGGCACGGAAACAGGCCCTTCAGCCCACCGCGTCTGCGCCGACCAGCGATCCCCGCACACTAACACTATCCTTCACAGACTATGGACAATTTACAATTTTACCAAGCCAATTAACCTACAAACCTGTACGTGTGTGGAGTGTGGGATGAAACTGGAACTCCCAGAGGAAAACCCACGCAGGTCACGGGGAGAACGTACAAATACCGCACAGAGAAGCACCTGTAGTCAGGATTGAGCCCGGGTCTCTGATGCTGTAAGGCAGCAACTCTAACGCTGTGCCACCATGCCACCCTAATGGCCACTGTGCCGCCGTTATGCATGTTACTGTTTGTTTTTTTTTCGCCTTTCTTTTAAAATTTGTTGTTGTTTTTTTTTCCCAAAGAAAACAAAAATAAAACATTAAAACAGAGCAAAAAGAATAATGCTAAACATAACAATGATATTGATACATAGGGATCAGGATTACATTAATAACAGGTTTAACCTGATATGAGACCAGCGTCAAAATACACATTGAATATAGACCTCCCGGTCTCTATGTAAATATAGTTAAATCTTTAAAAGAAAACTTATAAATGTAGAAAAAAAACAAAAATAAAAAGACAAAAAGAAAAGAAAAAAAGGAAAAAAGAAAACCCCCCAAACTAAAAAAAATAATTAATTAATTAATAATAATAAAATAAGAATTAAAATAAAATAAATAAAAACTAAGCAAAGCAAAACAGAATCTGAACTAAAAGTTTCAACAATTTAAGTCTGTTTGTCGTCAAATCCGTTCCACCATATAGAGGTAAAATAGTTTTTAGAACGGTTAAAGAGGGAGCAATTTATATTGTATGAAAGTGTTCAATAAATTTTCCCCAAGTCTTATCAAATTTAACCAAGGGTTCAACAATGTCACTCCTAAATTTAAACATGATATCGTTTCAGAATACCACTGAAGTGTGGTCGGAGGGTTGGAGTCTTTCCATTTAAATAAAATAGATCTTCTGGCGATTAATGTGGTAAAAGCAATCAACCGATGGGCGGGGCGGGACAGATGAATAGAATCTAACATTGGTAGCCCAAAAATTGCATTAATAGGATGAGGTTGTAAATCAATACCTAAGACTACAAAAATAGTATCAAAAATGTCTTTCCAATATTTTTCCATACGTGGGCAGGACCAAAACATATGGGTCAGTGAGGCCACTTCAGAGTTACATCTGTCACAGGTAGGATTTATATGAGCATAAAAACGAGCCAACTTATCTTTTGACATATGAGCTCTGTGAACCACCTTGAATTGTATCAAGGGTACACAAAAAGCTGGAGAAACTCAGCGGGTGCAGCAGCATCTAAGGAGCGAAGGAGATAGGCGACGTTTCGGGTCGAGACCCTTCTTCAGACTGGTCAGGGATCAGGGAAACGAGAGATATAGACGGTGATGTGGAGAGATAAGGAACAATGAGTGAAAGATATGCAAAAAAGTATCGGTGATAAAGGGAACAAGCCATTGTAAGCTGTTTGTGGTGTGAAAATGAGAAGCTGGTGCGACTGGGGTGGGGGAGGGAGATAGAGATGGAGGGAATGCCAGGGCCCGAGGGCTGAGGGAGAGGTGGGAAGGGGAGGAGACAGCAAGGGTTGACTCCCCAAGCGGAATATGAGGTGCTGTTCCTCCAGCTTGCGGTGTTGCTCACTCTGGCCGTGGAGGAGGCCCAGGACCGAGAGGTCGGATGTGGAATGGGAGGGGGGAGTTGAAGTGCTGAGCCACCGGGAGGTCGGGTTGGTTATTGCGGACCGAGCGGAGGTGTTCGGCGAAGCAATCGCCAAGCCTCCGCTTGGTCTCACTGATATAGATCATCTGGCATCTGGAGCAGCGGATGCAGTAGATGAGGTTGGAGGAGGTGCAGGTGAACCTCTGTCGGACCTGGAAGGACTGCTTGGGTCCCTGAAAGGAGTGGAGGGGGGAGGTGAAGGGACAAGTGTTGCATTTCTTGCGGTTGCAAGGGAAAGTGCCCGGGGAAGGGGTAGAGTGGGAGGGGAGGGAAGAATTGACAAGGGAGTTGCGGAGGGAGCGGTCTTTGCGGAAGGCAGACAGGGGGGGGAGATGGGAAGATGTGGCGGGTGGAGGGGGTCACGTTGGAGGTGGCGAAACTGGCGGAGGACTATATGTTGTATTTGCCTGCTGGTGGGGTGAAAGGTGAGGACCAGGGGGACTCTGCCCTGTTTGCGAGTGGGGGAATGGGGAGCGAGGGCAGTGTTACGGGGTATGGAGGAGACCCTGGTGCGAGCCTCATCAATAGTGGGGGAGGGGAACCCCCGTTCTCTGAAGAATGAGGCCATTTGTGATGACCTGGTGTGGAACACCTCATCCTGGGAGCAGATGCGGCGTAGACGGAGGAATTGGGAATAGGGGATGGAGTCCTTACAGGAAGCAGGGTGGGAGGAAGAGTAGTCCAGGTAGCTGTGGGAGTCAGTAGGTTTGTAGTGGATGTCGGTCAGGAGCGTATCACCTGCAATAGAGATGGTGAGGTCAAGGAATGATAGGGAAGTGTCGGAAATGGTCCAAGTGTATTTGAGTGCCGGATGGAAGTTGGTGGTGAAATGAATGAAGTCAGTCAGTTGTGTGTGGGTGCAGGAGGTGACACCAAAGCAGTCGTCGATGTAACGGAGGTAGAGGTCGGGGATGGGGCCCTGGTACGCCGAGAACAAGGATTGTTCGACGTACCCGACAAAGAGGCAAGCGTAGTTGTGGCCCATGCGTGTGCCCATAGCTACGCCTTGTGTTTGGAGGAAATTGTGTTTGAATTGTATCAAAGCGTGTCTTGCACACATTGAAGAGGTATTAACTAATTGAAGAATCCTCTCCCATTTCTCTATAGATAAAGAAGTTTGGAGTTCTCTTTCCCAGTCATTCTTAATTTTATCAAATATATCTATTTGTAATTTCAAAGTCAACTCATAAATGGACGTCATTACTCCTTTCTGATACGGGTTCAGCTGTAAAAAAAAGCCAACATTTTGGTTTGATGTGGTAGAGTAAAAGGGGTAGAGTAGCCTTCAAAAAATGTCTAATTTGTAAATATCTAAAAAAGTGTGAATTAGGTGAGTTATATTTATTGGAGAGTTGTTCGAAAGACAAAAAACAACCCTCCAAAAACAAATCACGAAAAGCTACTAAACCCTTCCTCTTCCATAACAAAAAGACTTGATCAGTACTAGATGGTTGGAAGAGAAAATTGGATAAAATAGGACTCGATAAGGTAAAATAGTAAGATTAAATGAGAACTTACCAGTTTGCAGTTTGATCTTTATTTTATGAGGAGTTGCGATGAGGGATTTTGTGAAGACCCCGCCAGCACGCATGCGCGACATTCTTCAAAGCAGCGGTGTGGAATCACAGAACTATCCAGAAATGATTAGCATAGTAAGATTGAAGAGACTCTATATACCAGTTGACCTTATAGTAGAGGGTTGGGAGCGGAGGGCACGAAATGGGCAGGTCTTCCCCAAACAGCTGTCACGATGGCGGTGTTGGTGAGACTTTGCATCACCCTGCAAATTTCGGGTTGAGGGTTGGCTTGATGATGATTTTCCGGAATGCATTTATCTCATATTGCGTGTTGCACAATAAAGCAAGAGCATCTTCTTGCTCTGGAGATAATTCCGTTCCATCTACCGTCCCGGCAAACGCGGTGATCCCTGATGTTAGCAGCTTCAGGATTTTTTGTAATTTGAGCTCCTGGGCTCTGATCCCAGCGCTGATGTTGCCCCAAATGGGAGTATTCACAGTGGGCACATTCAATGAGTTGCAGTTGTTAGCTGCTTTATATTTGTTCATGGCTTCATTGAGGACCTGTTCTTGCAGCTGATGGGTGGTGAGGAAGTCAATGCTGGCCGCTAATTTAGGATGAAGTGGTTGACCCGAAGGCTTAGGCTGGGCGAACTTCGACACAACTCCAAGAGGTTCCTCCTCCCGCTGTTCAGGTTCCTGCTGTGCGCCTTCTACTTCTTCACCCAAATGTTGACCCCTCGCACTCCCCACCAAAGATGGGGATATGCTGGGCCCCGCAGCCCCATGGTACTGCTGCTGGAGATTATGTTCCAGGAGCCGCTCCATCATGCGCTCCATACGTGCCATGCGACCGCCGTCACCATCTGGTGACGACAAGTCGACTTCCTCAGGTGGTGGGGAACTCCTGAGGCTCCTGTCGTCAACCCACACCTCGTTGAGGTGATAACACGGGTGAGGAGACAGGATATCGCTCCCCTCGGCGCTCCGTGACTCCCGCGTGGACCTGCCACTGGTCCGCTGTCTTCCGGACGGAGGCGGCCCGCTTGTCTGATATGACAAAAGCGGTGATAAGTCGGACCCGGCCGACGACGCTCGGTCACGTCCCGCCCTTAAAGGGGGGTGCGGTGACCTTGTTGAGACTGCACCGGCCCTCGGTCTGGAGGGCTCCCCCGGTGGTGCATCTGTGCCGGCCCCAACTGCAGAGCTAGCGAGCTCTCCCTCACCCGTCTGTGTTCCAGCGGCCTGTGGAAGGTCGTCCCCGGCTCCTGCAGCTGGGCTCACCGACCGGCGCGCGGCTCTTCCCCTGGTTCACCCTCTGGTGACCTGTACTGGAGAGAGAGAACGTGCTCCTGAACGGGTGACACGCACACGCACCTTGGCCACACGTCCCCTGTGAGTAGGTGATAGTGGTAAGGAGTCAGGGCCCAGCTTGCCCTGCTCCTGCGCAGTGGTCATTCCACTCTGCTGTTCTGGCGGTCGGGTCGCATATGTGCGGGACTCCCGGTCTTCCGCGCTCTTTTCCCGGCCCGACGTGCGGCTGCTGCCGTTGCGGGCAGCTCCGGGGTATGCAGCCGCTGACTCCTGTCCAAAGTCCTGCTGCTAGACATCCTCCAATCCATCGTTCTGCGAAAAAACAAGTAATACACAGAACCAACCAGCTCAAGGTTAGTTTCCCTTACCTGAGCGGTCCTTAAGAAGAGCTGGTGGTGGAGCTCGATCCTCCTCCAGCCGTCGACAGCAACTGCGAGCGACGATATATCGCGCATGCGTGCTGGCGGGGTCTTCACAAAGTCACTCACATGACTCCGAAATGAAATCATTTAGTCCAAAAAAACTTACGAAATTGAAACCACATTCGGAACGTATGTCTTATTATTGGGTTAGTCGTATATTTATTCAATCTCGTAATTGTGAAAGGTAACGAGGCCCCTAGAATAGAAGCCAATGATAGCTCTTGTAAGGAATCACGTTCAAGGTTTATCCATCCTGTGCATTAGGTATTTTCTAAATCTTTTGTCCAAAATGTTAAATAGCGAACATTGACTGCCCAATAGTAAAATCTAAGGTTCGGCAATGCCAAACCACCATTTTTATTTGATTTCTGTAAATGTTTTTTACTTAGTCTGAGATTTTTATTCTGCCATATATATGAAGAAATGTTGGAGTCTATAATTTAAAAGAAAGATTTGGCAATAAAAATTGGTATCATTTGAAATAAATACAGAAATG
The DNA here is from genome assembly GCA_035221665.1 of Okamejei kenojei. Classification (NCBI taxonomy): domain Eukaryota; kingdom Metazoa; phylum Chordata; class Chondrichthyes; order Rajiformes; family Rajidae; genus Okamejei; species Okamejei kenojei. Next base: position 183,059,546 of record CM069131.1, on the reverse strand, counting down.
TAGGTAAAATGAACATTTTAATAGCATTGATTCAGCCAATTAAGGATAAGGACATTGGTGACCATTTAGTAAACTGATGTTTAATATGGTCAATTAAAGGCATAAAATTGGCTTTAAATAAATCCTTGTGTTTCTTGGTGATCTTAATACCTAAATAAGTAAAACTTTGGGTAGTCAATCTAAATGGAAACTGACCATAATTCAAAACAAGATTATTTAATGGAAAAAGCTCACTCTTACTAAGATTTAGTTCATAACCAGAAAAACTACTAAATTGATTAAGTAATGCTACTATTGCCGGAATAGATTTCTCAAGGTTCGAAATAAGTAATAACAGATCATCTGCATCAAGAGATAGCTTATGTGTCTTATTCCCGGGGACAATACCAAAAATATTAGGGGATTCCCTAATAGCGGTGGCTAAAGGTTCCAAAGCAATATCAAATAGTAAAGGACTTAAGGGACAGCCCTTATTAGATGCTGTATAGACAATATTTATTAATTTCCTAACGTTAAAGTATGAGTAACGATTTTTAATAAAACTTGTCTGATCTTCAGAGATAATTTGCGGTAAAATCTTTTCCAATCTCATAGCTAATATTTTGGAAAGAAATTTGAAATCTACATTTAACATTGATAAAGGTCTATATGATGACCTAGGGTCTTTATCTTTTTTTAAGAATTAAAGAAATAAAAGCTTCATAACAAGTTTGTGGTAATCTATTCCTTAAAAGGGCTTCTTTAAATACCTTACGTAGCCATGGAGACAATAAATTTGAAAAATACTTTTAAAGTTCTACTGTAAACCCATCTAAACCGGGAGCTTTACCAAAATTCATTGAAAAAATTGCTTTCTGTATTTCTTCTTCCGTGATGGGTTCAACTAACAACAAAGACTCATTATATGGTAAATTTGGTAAATTCAGTTTCTTTAAAAACTCATGCATTATATTGGAATCAGTAGGAAAATCTGATTGGTATAGGGAGGTATAAGGATTTATTAATTTTGTCATGGTCTACAGTTACTGTACCATCCCATTTTCTCACTTTAGTAATCTGACGCTTGGCCGACACCGCTTTCAATTGATTAGCGAGTAATTTACCAGATTTTTCACCATGTATATAACATGGAAACATAGAAACATAGAAATTAGGTGCAGGAGTAGGCCATTCATCCCTTCGAGCCTGCACCGCCATTCAATATGATCATGGCTGATCATCCAACTCAGTATCCCGTACCTGCCTTCTCTCCATACCCTCTGATCCTCTTAGCCACAAGGGCCACATCTAACTCCCTCTTAAATATAGCCAATGAACTGGCCTCAACTACCCTCTGTGGCAGAGAGTTCCAGAGACTCACCACTCTCTGTGTGAAAAAAGTCCTTCTCATCTCGGCCTTAAAGGATTTCCCCCTTATCCTTAAGCTGTGACCCCTTGTCCTGGACTTCCCCAACATCGGGAACAATCTTCCTGCATCTAGCCTGTCCAACCCCTTAAGAATTTTGTAAGTTTCTATAAAATTGACTTTTGGTTTTAAGTAGCTGGTTCTCAATCGGTGATACTAATAACAAATCATGCCTCAATTGAAGTTCAACTCTATTCTTGTAGAGCTCTAAACTAGGAGCTTTTGAATATTTTTTATCAATTTCTTTAATCTCGTCAGCCAATGTACCTATTTCTTTTTGATATTGTTTTTTTAATCCCGCGGAGTATGAAATAATTTGTCCACGAATATATGCCTTAAAAGCATCCCAGACTACACCATTGGATATTTCTTCAGTAGAATTTGTCAAAAAGTAAAAAGCAATCTGATCTTTCATAAAATTAATAACATTTAAGTTTTGAAGCAAAGTAGCATTAAATCGTCATTGTTTAGCACTAAACTTGGAATCAGGTAGATTAACTGATAGTTTCAAAGGTGCATGATCAGAAATAGCAATTGCATCATACTCACATGCAGTGACCAATGGAACTAGCCGAGAATCTAGTATAAAATAATCAATCCTAGAATAAATGTGATATACATGAGGGAAAAATGAAAATTCTTTGTCATTTGGGTGTAAGAATCTCCAAACTTCTAACATCCCAGAGTCAAGTAAAAAAGAATTAATAAAATTAGCTGATTTATTTGTAAGCACATGATCAGATGTAGACCTGTCAATCGAGGGGTTCAGCAGTTGAAATCTCCATCCATTATTAAAAAAAATGTTCATTTAAATTAGGAAAGGATACAATTAACTGTTTAAAAAACTCAGGGTGATCAATATTTGGTGCGTAGACATTCACCACAGCAACTGTTTGCATGTAAAGAACACCAGTAATCACCAAAAATCTGCCATATGGACCAGAAATTGTTTCATTGCGAACAAACGGAATTGAGGGGTCAATAAAAATAGAGATTTCTTTCACCTTAGACTGTGAATTTGAATGAAACTGCTGTCCTCTCCAAAACTTGAAAAATCATAAATTGTCATCTTGCCTTACTTGAGTTTCTTGAACAAAGATAATCTGAGCATTTAGTCTGTGAAGAACTTTTATAAAAAATGTCCTCGTAATGGGATGGTGTTAGGTACTTCCCCCCCCCCCCCTCTGGTGAATGCTATGTACTTAACTCTTTTGTTTCTCTCCTGAGTGCAGGCCCCGTGGCTGGGAGTCAGGAATCAAGGGGTTAAGGGCTCCTGTACCCGATTGGCCAAGCTGCGTCAGGTGACGGGTGACTCATCGAAAGCTTAAATACCAGGAGTCTCCCAGAACTCTCTCTCTCTCTTCGTCGACCCTGACTCATGAACAGACTGTGGTTTGAACTGCAGGCCTTGCCACATGGCATAGAACTTTGTGTATTATTACCTACATTTGTAAATTAATATTGAATTGGGACGGATAAGGGCTGACCTGAGGGTTTTTGTGTATTTTGTTTAAGGGTTATTTCCATTTAGGCAGGTTAGAGACTCTAGTTCGACAGCCCATTGCGAGGCTGGCTGGAGCACTGTTATCTTTGTTTATTAGTTTATTCTTGTCCTTGACTGGGTTGTTTGAATCAGGTTTGGGTTTTAACAAAATAAAATACTATTTTCTTGAACTTGAGCCTGGTTTTTGACTATGTTACGTGGCTCTGAAGTACCTGCATTCGGGAGTCGTAACAGATGGTTCAAGCCATTCACACTCCATGAAAGGAAATTAATAACTTTATCCATATTGCTTGTAAAAATCATGTGGGATGTAATGGGCTAAATTCTTTAAGCTTAAAAGTTCATGATACTGGAAGAAGAAAAATCTAGGGCGGAGCCAGGTGACGACATTTCAGACATTTTTGTAGTTCAGACTTTGCACAAATGAAAAACACTAAATAGGGAACAAAAGACCCCCTCCCCCCCCCATAAAGCCCCAAACTGACCAATAGACTGTCAGCAAGCTACCTAATTCCTTCCCCAAACCCATCTTTCCTAGTAACAGCGCTTGGCATAGAGATAATTATATTTAGCCACTCCTAGCCATAACACATTCCTTATTATCTCTTGAGAGAGAAGAAAAAAAATACAGACTGGCATGAAGTTAACGAGCGAGTGCTACATATTATTATCCAAGGTCAGGATATGAAAAACAAGAACTGCATTCTTTTAGTTTGTCTAACGACAGGGGAACACGAAATTAACAAAGAAATTCTTAAAAGAATATACATTTAAAAAAAAACGACTCGTCCAGTTACATTCTTAATCATTACCAAACAAAATATTGTCAAAATAGGAACAGTAAATCTCCAGTTATAACTTAATCAGCTATTGATTAGTCCCCTTCCTCCTCATAGCTCTCCAGAAAGCTGGAGGCGCCTTGAGGATTGTTAAAAAATCGAAAATTATCGTTGAAAAGTCGAATACGCAATCTAGCTGGGTATAATAGAACTGGGCGTAGCTTTTTCTTATACAAATCAGACATTACATTATAAAAGGACTTTCCTATTTCCAAAAGCTCGTAACTATAATCAGGGACAAACCGAAACTTGCCTCCTTCATATTCAACCACATCCAACCTTTTTGCTGCCTGGAGAATATTAATAGAATATTGACTGGCCTTGAGGGGGATACGACATATATTGCCTGAAGTAGATTCATATTGCCCGAGTCGAAGACGAGGGCAATATGGATCTAGTGAGGGCAATATATGTCGTATCTCCCGAAAGAGGACAGTCAATATTGTTATTATTACCCATTATCAGACATCTAGAGGAAAATTTGAACATCTCAGCTCGGCGGACTTCCACGTAAAATTTAACCAAAATGGACGCGGCAGTCTTCCTGTCTGCCGTTTGAATATTCTAAATTTCCCACGCAGCGTCACGTTGCCGTCACGTTGCCAAGTTCCCGGATGTGAGACCAGGGGAATATAAGACTATATTCCCCGCTGTTTTAACAGGTAAAGTCCATAGGCGTTCGCAAGAAAGGGGAATATAAGAAAATATTCCCCTGTTACCCCTGCTGGCAGTAAAAACGAAGGGAATACAATTTTGTAAAAGCATACCTCAGATGTGTGATATGGGTAATAATCTCCTTTATTTGCAAAAAATGAAACCGAATAATCAAGTGTCTCGGTTTATTACCGGATTTCTTCCCAATCCTGTGAGCGTTATCCAACAACGGAAGGTTTTCATTGTGCTCAATGTTAAAAGTTTCCTTTATCATTTTAGAAGCATATTTTATAACGTTATCTCCTTCTTGACCTTCCGGCAAACCAACAAGTTGTAAATTTAAACGACGGCTTCTGTTTTCTAGGTCCATATTTTTAGTCTTGTATTGCTGAAGTGCTCGAGTGTTTTCATTCATTCTCCGTTCCAGTTTTTCAATCTTCAAATCTCTCTCCCGTCCCAGGGTTCGCAAGATATCAATTTCATCCTTTTGTTCACAAAGTTCATCTTGTAACAAAGACAGTTTTCCTTGGACCTCCTTCAGTTTGGTCGAAACTCCTTTCACCATTTCTTCCAAACTGCCAAATCTTGTTTTCATTTCATTTTTCAGCTCATTTTTCAATTCATCGTTCATTTTCGATATTGCTTCTATGACACTGGAGTCAGAAGCTGCAACTGTGGTTGTGGCTTTTCCCTGTTCCTTCCTTGGGGAGCCTCCCTTTCTTCTTGTCTCCGTCCTTCAGACAATTAAGGCGTGTAAAAGTGTTGTCAACACTTTATGAAAAATTAGACCGTGTCTTGAAGTCAAATAGTCACAAGTAACATTGAAAGAGTGGTAAATGGAAGTTAAAAGTTAAGGGAGCAAACACATGTGCAACCTTACAGCATCCTGCCACTAGGAGAGTATTGTAACACTATATTCTGCACACTGTTGTTTGACAAAGTTTCTCACTGTATCTTGGCACACATGATATTAATAAACTAATACTAAACTGCACCAAACTGACTACATTTCGATGGCAAGGACATTTCATAAGCATTCAACGACCGTAAAATGCTTTGCAACAACCCTGTCAAAAGTGATGCCAAATTAGTGTGGGTCTTGCTTTCTTAATGCTACAGATAATGCGTATTTGCCTGGCCTATATCGGAATGGATGTGTCAATCCGAGATGAGTCTAGGAAGTCTGACTTCCATTGAAGACATGGATCGGTTTGACTGTAATTAAAATGGTGTACGTTGGACTGTAATTAGGAATGTCGATCTGTCTGGTTGTAATTAAAAATGCAAAGCTGCTTGGTGTTGTAATTAAAAATCTCCCTTACTGTAATTATCAACATGAACCCGTCTGAGTGTAATCACTCTGACTGAGGGCTGAGAATACTGTTAACAAAGCCAAGCTAGCGATCAGCCGTGAAATAATAATTCAGATTCAGATGCCTTCTCTTCTTTGGATTAGATTGGAAAAAGAAACAGAAGTTGGAGCGAGACTATGCTGATTGCCCCCTCAAACCTGTCCCATCTAGAGAAGGATCCCGACCTAAAACACCACCCATTCCTTCTCTCCAGAAATGCTGCCTGTCCCGCTGAGTTACTCCAGCATTTTGTGTCTATCCTCCACTGATGCTGCTATTCCAACACTTTATGGGTATTTTTGCAAACCAGTATCTGCAGTTCCTTGTGTCCATCATTCAATTGACCAAGGTGATTAACCCCTGCCCCAAGTTTGGTTTCGACAATAGACAATAGACAATAGGTGCAGGAGGAGGCCAATCGGCTGTACGAGCCAGCACCGCCATTCCTGTCTTTTCCCAATATCCCTTGACTCCGCTATCTTTAAGAGTTCTATCCAACTCTCTCTTGAAAGCATATAGAAAATTGGCCTCCACTGCCATCTGAGGTGGAGTATTCCATAGATTCACAGCCCTCTGTGTGAAAAAGTTTTCCTCATCTCCGTTCTAAATGGCTTACCCCTTATTCTTAAACTAGTGGTCCCTAGTTCTGGACTCCCCCAACATCGGGAACATGTTTCCTGCGCCTAGCGTGTCCAAATCCTGAATAATCTTATATGTTACAATAAGATTTCCTCTCATCCTTCTAAATTCCAGAGTATACAAGTCCAGCTCCTCCATTCTATCAAAATATGACAGCCCTGCCATCCCGGGAATTAACCTCGTGAACCTACACTGCACTCCCTCAATAGCAAGAATGTCCTTCCTCAAATTAGGGGACCAAAACTGCACACAATACTCCAGGTGTGGTCTCACTAGGGCCCTGTACAATTGCAGGAGGACCTCTTTGCTGTTCTAGTCAACTTCACTTTTTATGAAGGCCAACATGCCTTTCTCTTTCTTAACTGCCTGTTGTACCTGCATGCTTACTTTCAGTGATTGATGGAACAAGGACACCCAGATCTTCCCCATTTAGTTTAGTGTAGTGACACAGCGCAGAAACAGGCCCTTTGGCCCACCGTGTCCATGCCAAGCAGCGATCCCCACACATTAACACTACCCTACACACACTAGGGACAATTTACAATTTTACCATGGGATTTTGATAGGCAGGTAGGAGGGCAAATGCCAGAGATGATAAAGCAGAATGTGTGAGACAAAAGGATTAACAAGTTGTGAATTGTGAAGCCAGAGGAAGGAATAAATATAAAAACATAGAAATTAGGTGCAGGCGAGGTCATTTGGCCCTTCGAACCAACACTGCCATTCAATATGATCATGGATGATCATCCAAAATCAGTACCCTTTTCCTGCTTTTTACCCATATCCCTTAATTCCGTTAACTCTAAGAGCTAAATCTGACTCTCTCTTGAAAACATCCAGTTTGAACTCCACTGCCTTCTTTGGCAGATAATTCCACAGATTCACAACTCTCTGGGTGAAAAGTTTTCCTCATCTCAGTCCTAAATGGCCTACCCCTATTCTTAACGTAGGCGGAAGGGGATTGCCAGTGGATGTAGTGTATCTAGACTTTCAGAAAGCCTTTGATAAGGTCCTGCACGGGAGACCGGTGACTAAAATTAGAGCACATGGTATTGGGGGTAGGGTGTTGACATGGATAGAAAATTGGTTGGCAGACAGGAAGCAAAACGTAGGAGTGAACGGGTCCTTTTTAGAATGGCAGGCAGTGGCGAGTGGAGTGCCGTAAGGCTCGGTGTTGGGGCCGCAACTGTTTACCATATATATTAATGATTTGGAAGAGGGAATTAGGAGCAACACTAGCAAGTTTGCGGATGACATAAAGGTGGGTGGCAGTGTGAACTGTGAAGAAGATGTTAGGAGGTTGCAGGGGGACCTGGACAGGTTGAGTGAGTGGGCAGATGCGTGGCAGATGCAGTATAATATAGATAAATGTGAGGTTATCCACTTTGGCAGCAAAAACAAGGGGGCAAATTATTATCTCAATTGGGTTAGGTTAGGTAAGGGGGAGGTGCAGCGAGACCTGGGCATCCTTGTACACCGGTCACTGAAGGTTGGTGTGCAGGTACAGCAGGCAGTGAAGAAAGCTGATGGAATGTTGGGCCTTCATAACAAGAGGATTTCAGTATAGGAGTAAACAGGTTCTTCTGCAGTTGTATAGGGCTCTGGTGAGATTGTGGAGTATTGTGTACAGTCTTGGTCTCCTAATTTGTGGAAGGACATCCCTGTGATTGAGGCAGTGCAGCGTAGGTTTACGAGTTTGATTCCTGGGATGGCAGGACTGTCATATGATGAAAGATTGAAAAGACTAGGCTTGTATTCACTGGAGTTTAGAAGGATGAGGGGGGATCGTATAAAACATATACTTTATAAAAGGACTGGACAAGCTAGATGCAGGAACAATGTTCCCAATGTTGGGCGAGTGCAGAACCAGGGGCAACAGTGTTCTATGAGAGGGGGAGGGAGGAAATAGATGCATGTTCAGGTGAGTGGGGGAGAAGGGAAGGACATTTTCTAAAATTGGAACATTCATCCTTCAAACATCAACGTCCCTTGCTAATGATTAGAGTCTGGACTTCTATTAGTTCAGTTTAGAGATAGTGTGCGGAAACAGGCCGTTCAGCCCACCGAGTCCACACCGACCAACAATACCCACTCATTAACACAATCTACACACACTAGGGACAATTTTACACTTACACAGCCAATTTACCTGCAAACCTCTACGTCTTTGGAGTGTCGGTGGAAACCGAAGATGTCGGTGAAAACCCACGCAGGTCACGGGGAGAACGTACAAACTCCCTACAGTCGGGATCGAACCCGGGTCTCCGGTGCTGCATTCGTTGTCAGGCAGCAACACTACCGCTGTGCCACCGTGACAATGATGTTGTTGACCATGAGCTGAGCAACAGGTTAACATTTGATGACACTCCTGCCGTTGGGAAGAAGGTGTAGGAGCCTGAAACATGTGATGTCCAGGTTCAGGAACAGCTTCTTCCCAACAACCATCAGGCTCTTGAACACTGCAAACAACAACTAAACGATGAAATATGAACTGTCCTGATTGCTCTAAAGACTTTAGGCATTTTTTCCTCAATATTGCTTTTTTTTAAAAAGTAATTGAACTTTTTGTTTATTCTGTTATCCATGATTATTTACAGGTCTGCTGTTGCAAGTGAAAATGTAATTGTTCTGTTTTCCGTACATAATGACAATTAAACACTCTTGACTCTCTCGACTATTGAGGAATTTAAGGTTCCAGTTACAAAGAGAGGGATAAAGTCCCTTCTATTGGAGCTTGGTGACGAGATCGGAGGGGTTGATAGTGTTAATCACAGATGTAGTTCGTGAACTGACATACTATCTCAAAAGATAATAACTGCAGGAGTAGGCCATTCGGCCCTTCGAGCCAGCTGTTATCCAATGGTCCACAGCAGTGTATCAGGCAGGGAGATAGCATGTACAGTTGTGCATGTGTGTACACGTGAACACATGTATATCGTGACTTTACCACAACCGGAAATTAATATCCTGCTTATTAACTTTAGGATCCATGCTCATTTGCCCTTATGAAATGGGATGAGATGAGTGCAGAGAGGATTTGCAAGGAAGTTGCCAGGACTCAAGGGCCTGAGCAATAGGGAGAAATTGAGCAGGCGAGGAATTTATTCCTTGGAGCGCAGGAGGATGAGGGGTGATCTTATAGAGGTGTATAAGATTGTGAGAGGAATAGATAGGGTAAATGTAGAGTCTTTAGTGCAGAATAGCAGAATCAAGAAATAGAGGACAGGCTTAAGGTGAGGGGAGAAAGATTTAATAAGAATGTGAGGGACAACGTTTTTACACTAAAGGCGGTAGGTATATGGAATGACCTTCCAGAGGAGGTAGGTGAGGTAGGTACTATCACAACGTTTAAAAAACATTTGGACAAATACATGGATAGGAAAGGTTTGATGAGATATGGGCCAAAGACAGACAGGTGGGACTAGTGTAGGTGGGGCATGTTGGTCGGTGTGGGCAAGTTGGGCCGATGGGCCTGTTTCCATGCTGTATCACTCTATGTCCCTGTGGCTCTAAATGCTCACTATTTCAATTTAAAATCAACTGAGTCCGAATTGATTGTAGTACTTATAATGAACAAAGACATTGCATTAATAATATAATCCTCATGTGCTATTGTATCTGAACTATACTCAAATCGACGTGACATTCTCCAGACAAACTCTTTATTGATCCATTACACTTCTGATGTTGCAAAAAAACAAAAAATACGTGTCCTTAATGCATAATTTGTTAAAAATACAAGGTATAAATTTCGCTATTTTTTTAATGCCATATACTGGCCAAGAATGTTACATGTCACAGTTGAAATGAGAAAAGTATAACTATTTTGCTTAAAGAGCATACCCAGGTAGAGGCAGCAGGCCACCTTTATATTCAATAAGTTTTGTTTACCTTTGCCATGGGCCTCTGTATAAGCTTCCATCAAGATACTGTTGGACTCCTGAGATATACACAAAATGCTGGAGTGACTCAGCGGGACAGGAAGCATCTCTGGATAGAAGGAATGAGTGACATTTCGGGTCAAGACTCTTCATTAGACCATCTGCTCATATGTCTGAAGAAGGTTCTGAAGAAGGGTCACGAGCCGAAACATCACCCATTCCTTCTAATGAGGCTTGGTTATTAATGGCTTGGATAGAGTGGATGTGGAGAGGATGTATCCACTAATGGGAGAGCATAGGACTAGAGGTTATAGCCTCAGAATTAAAGGACGTTCCTTGAGGAAGGAGATGAGGAGGAATTTCTTTAGTCAGAAGTGAATCTGTGGAATTATTTGCCACAAAAGGCTGTGGAGGCCAAGTCAGCGGATATTTTTAAGGCAGAGATTGATAGATTTTTGATTAGTACGGGTGTCAGCGATTCTGTGAAGAAGGCAGGGGAACGGGGTTAGGAGGGAGAGAGATCAGCAATGATTGAATGATTGGCCAAATGGCCTAATTCTGTACCTATCGCGTATGAACTTATGACCTCATAATCCAGAGATGCTGCCTGTCCCGCTGAGCTACTCCAGCATTTTGTGTCGATCTTGGGTGTAATCCAACATCTGCAGTTCCTTCCTACACTATTGGACTCACTGTTGCTTGTGGTGCAGATAGTCAGCAACACCTGCAGGTTCCATTAATAAAGGGTTGAATCAAGTTTGTAGGTGGTAAGTGAGACGGAGTGATTAGTTTAGGCTGGCATCATGTTCGGCACGGACATTATGGGCTGAGGTGCTCTGTTTCCGTGCTGTGCTGAGTTGAAAGTGTTTTACTTTCATGTGCCCTGAAATGGAGAGAGGGAGGGGGAGAGAGGGAGGGGGAGAGAGGGATGGGGAGAAGGGAGAAAGAGAGGGGGACGGGAGAGAGAAACAGAGAGAGAATCAGAGGAACAGAAGAATCTGAAGCAAGCACCTCACTATCATTGGTTCTTATTTATGGGATAAAAATCTTTTATCCAAGGTAACAAGAATGACAATGCGCAACATTAAAATGGTTATTGTGACGAAATGGGGAAGAAGGATTTAAAAATCTGCCACTAACAATTATATTTAACCGTGTGGAAATTTCTGCATGGATAGATGACGACTCAGAGCATGTCAATAGTGATCTTTTTGTTTATTTCTCCTATCTCAGGATAAAGATTAAAAAATAACCAAATAGTCCTGCATGTTGAGTGCAGAACAAGAGCAACTAAAGGTCAGAGCTGTCCCTTCCACACCTCATTATGCAATGATGGGTAAAAATACCAGATTTAAACCAATTCAGACAGTTAATCTTTTATCAGTTAAACTTTCTCAGGTTGCTTTTGCTGTTTATTAACTGGTAAAAATTTATCATCAGTATCTTTTGCTTTCAATTCTTTTAATTGATAATTTTTTATCATCCTGGCAGCACCAGAGACCCGGGTTCGACCCTGACCTCGGTGTAGAGTTTGAGTTTTGTCTTTCATTCAGAGGTTCGCGGGCGGGCTGGGGTGACTGTAGGGCTCTGAAAATGTTGTTTCCCAGGTCTGGGGTGAGTGTGAAAGGGGTTGTTTCTGGGCAGATCTGCCCAATCAGCAATGTTTTGAGCTGCTGCTTTTTATACAGTTTAAGTCGCGATGGTGGGACGGCTGGTCTGACGGACATACTGGGTGAGTAGAGAGAGACACACTGCTATCCCTCTGGTCTACGGACCTTGCTGTCGGGGGAAAAAATAACGTTAATGTTCAATTTACCTAATCTTTTTGTTAGAAGTTTATCAACGTTTTGATGAGAGATAAATTAAGGGAATAAAACAATCTTACTAGACACAAAAGCTGGAGTAACTCAGCCAAACCGGCAGCATCTCTGGAGAGAAGGGTCGAAATGTTTTTTCAGTCTGAAGAAGGGACTCGACCAGAAACGTCACCCATTCCTTCTCTCCAGAACGCTGCATGTCCCGCTGAGTTACTCCAGCATTTTGTGTCTATCTTCGGTGTAAACCAGCATCTGCAGTTCCTCCCGACACAAAACAGCCTTTCAATGATTGATGCCAGACCTTGAGCAAATGCAGTTCAAATGGACTTTTGAATGCAATTTCGGAAGGATTGTTTCTTGAAACAAACTGCGCTAAAAGTTTGAAGGAAGGAATTGCAGATACTAGTTTAAACCAAAGATAGACACAAAATGATGGACTAACTCAGCTGGTTCAGGCAGCATCTCTGGAGAAAAGAAATAGGTGATGTTTCGGGTCGAGATTGTTCTTCAGGCTGGGTCTTTTTATAGTGCAACTGCATGACATCATTTTTACCATGTGAAGATTTTTCCACACGTTGGCAGTCGTTGTTGGCTCAAGAGTAACTCGGGAGAGGAACTGGTAACTCGGGAGAGGAACTTGGTATATCGCAGAATTGAGAAGTAAACAGCAAACTTAGACATACACGTGGGAACTCGTTTAAACTCGTGAACATAAACCTGGAATCTCGTAGACAACCATGAGTTGTCAAACTTAAAGCATACGGTATTAGGGGTTCAGTATTGATGTGGATAGAGAACTGGCTGGCAAACAGGAAGCAAAGAGTAGGAGTAAACGGGTCCTTTTCACAATGGCAGGCAGTAACTAGTGGGGTACCGCAGGGCTCAGTGCTGGGACCCAGCTATTTACAATATATATTAATGATCTGGATGAGGGAATTGAAGGCAATATCTCCAAGTTTGCGGATGACACTAAGCTGGGGGGCAGTGTTCGCTGTGAGGAGGATGCTAGGAGACTGCAAGGTGACTTGGATAGGCTGGGTGAGTGGGCAAATGTTTGGCAGATGCAGTATAATGTGGATAAATGTGAGGTTATCCACTTTGGTGGCAAAAACAGGAAAGCAGAATATTATTTAAATGGTGGCCGATTAGGAAAAGGGGAGATGCAGCGAGACCTGGGTGTCATGGTACACCAGTCATTGAAAGTAGGCATGCAGGTGCAGCAGGCAGTGAAAAAAGCGAATGGTATGTTAGCTTTCATAGCAAAAGGATTTGAGTACAGGAGCAGGGAGGTTCTACTTCAGTTGTACAGGGTCTTGGTGAGACCACACCTGGAGTATTGCGTGCAGTTTTGGTCTCCAAATCTGAGGAAGGACATTATTGCCATAGAGGGAGTGCAGAGAAGGTTCACCAGACTGATTCCTGGGATGTCAGGACTGTCTTATGAAGAAAGACTGGATAGACTTGGTTTATACTCTCTGGAATTTAGGAGATTAAGAGGGGATCTTATAGAAACTTACAAAATTCTTAAGGGGTTGGACAGGCTAGATGCAGGAAGATTGTTCCCGATGTTGGGGAAGTCCAGGACAAGGGGTCACAGCTTAAGGATAAGGGGGAAATCCTTTAAGACCGAGATGAGAAAGACTTTCTTCACACAGAGAGTGGTGAGTCTCTGGAACTCTCTGCCACAGAGGGTAGTTGAGGCCAGTTCATTGGCTATATTTAAGAGTGAGTTGGATGTGGCCCTTGTGGCTAAGGGGATCAGAGGGTATGGAGAGAAGGCAGGTACGGGATACTGAGTTGGATGATCAGCCATGATCATATTGAATGGCGGTGCAGGCTCGAAGGGCTGAATGGCCTACTCCTGCACCTAATTTCTATGTTTCTATGTTTCTATGAGTTTGATTTTTTTTTCACTCGAGATGACTCGTGGGTGAGACAGGGCCATTACCTGTTACCATTTATCACTTGTGCAGGAAGGACTGCAGATGCTGGTTTACACTGAAGATAGTGGAGAAAAGGAATAGGTGACGTTTTGGGTCGAGATCCTTCTCCAGAGATGCTGCCTGACCCGCTGAGTTGCTCCAGCATTTTGTGTCTATCCACCTATCACTTGTCGGGCTTTGTCCTGTCCCTCCCTGCCTACAGCTTTGTGTGGCAGAGGCAGATATGTAAATGGTGTTAAAGAGGCTTTTGGACAGGCACATTGAAGTGCGGGGAATAGAGGGATATGGAGCACGAGCAGGCAGATGAGATCAACTTAACTTGAATCATGTCGGGTACAAACATTGTGTGCGCAAGGTCCCGATCCTGTGTTGTACCTTTCTATACTCTCCACTGTGAAAGACGATGCACGAATACTATCACACCGTCCACAGTGTGCAGGTAAAGCGTAAAGGGAATGACGTTTGATTGGTTGATTGATACTATATTGTCATATGTACTTGGTACGGTGAGCTTCTTTGTTTTGCACATAGTACAAGTCGGCATGTAAAGGGTGTAGACAAAGTTACAATAGTGCCCCTTCCTTCACCTCCTTGTCCCTTTTTGTTCTCGGCAGTGCACCCCCACATCCCCCCCTCTGCACCGGGTCCCCCTTTGTTCTTTATCAGCACCGCCCCCCCCCATACCAGGGTCCCTCTTTGCTCTTGGCAGCGCCCACCCCCACACCGGGACCCTCTTTGTTCTCTGCGGAGTGTCCTCCTAGTACAGGGTTTCCCAACCTTTTTCGTCCTGTTTACCCCTGGCTACTTTAATGGCACATAACAATGTTATTCCACTTATTTATGAACAACTAACGATGAACAGACACCGGTATACCAGAGCCAAACACAGTCAGTCAATGGGAAATAATATGTACAAATCCAGCATCAGCAAATTTACCCCCTGGGTCGGTGAAATTTACCCCCTGGGTCGGTGAAATCTACCCCCTGGGTAGGCGCAAATTACCCCAGTTTGGGAACCCTTGTCCTAGCAAGATATTTGTGCAAGATAAAGTCCAGCAAAGTCCAATTAAAGATAGTTGGAAGGTCTTTATTGAGGTAGATGGGAAGTTACGGCCACTCCCAAGATGGTGGTAAGATGGCTAGGTTACCTGAAACTGAAGGTGTGCGTAGTCACACTTCTGTACCTCTTGCCTGATGTGAGAATGAAGTCGCCCACAGTGCACAGATAGAGAATAAAGAGTACAAGATGTCTGAGATCAGCAGTTTCTGTTTCAGCTTTGTTTATTGTCACGTGTACTGAGGTGCAGTGAAAGGCTTTTGTTGCTAACCAGCCAGCAGAAAGAATACATGATTACAGTGAGGAAAGCAAATGTCATGTTCGCCTTCGTGGTGAGGGGGTTTGAGTATAAGAGCATGGAGGTCCTACTGCAGTTGTACAGGGCTCTGGCTAGACCACATCTGGAGTATTGTGTGCAGTTTTTGTCTCCTAATTTGTTGAAGGACATTCTTGCTATTGAGGGAGTGGAGCGTAGTTTCACCCGGTTAATTCCCAGGATGGTGGGACTGACATATGATGAAAGAATGGGTCGACTGGGCTTCACTGAATATTCACTGAAATTCAGAAGAATGAGAGGGGATCTTATAGAAACATATAAAATTCTTCCTGGATTGAACAGGCTAGATGCAGGAAAAAATTTCCGGATGTTGGAAGAGTCCAGAACCAGGAGTCACAGTTAGGACTGAGATGAGGAAAAACATTTTTAACCAGAGAGTTGTGAATCTGCGGAATTCTCTGCCGCAGGAGGCCAATTCACCAGATGTTTTCAAGAGAGATTTAGCTCTCAGGGCTAACAGAATCAAGGGATATGGGGTGAAAGCAAGAACAGGGTACTGATTTTGAATGATCAGGCATGATCATATTGAATGGTGGTGAAAAAAAAAAAATAATCTTAAGAAAGAAATTAGGAAGGCTAAAAGAAGATATGAGGTTGCTTTGGCAAGAAAGGTGAAAGTAAATCCAAAGGGTTTCTACAGCTATATTAATAGCAAAAGGATAACGAGGGATAAAATTGGACCATTAGAGAACCAGAATGGACAGCTATCTGCAGAGCCAAAAGAGATGGGGGAGATATTGAACAATTTATTTTCTTCGGTATTCACCAAGGAGAAGGATATTGAACTCTGTGAGGTAAGGGAAAAAAGTAGAGTAGCTATGGAAACTATGAGATTCAAAGAGGAGGAAGTACTGACACTTTTGAAAAATATAAAGGTGGATAAGTCTCCAGGTCCTGACAGGATATTCCCTAGGACATTGAGGGAAGTTAGTGTAGAAATAGCAGGAGCTATGACAGAAATATTTCAAATGTCATTAGAAACGGGAATAGTGCCGGAGGATTGGCGTACTGCGCATGTTGTTCCATTGTTTAAAAAGGGTTCAAAGAATAAACCTAGCAATTATAGACCTATTAGTTTGACGTCAGTGGTGGGCAAATTAATGGAAAGGATACTTAGAGATAATATATATAAGCATCTGGATAAAACAGGGTCTGATCAGGAACAGTCAACATGGATTTGTGCCTGGAAGGTCATGTTTGACAAACCTTCTTGAATTTTTTGAAGCGGTAACTAGGGAAATTGATGAGGGTAAAGCAGTGGATGTTGTCTATATGGATTTCAGTAAGGCCTTTGACAAGGTTCCCCATGGAAGGTTGGTTCAGAAGGTTCAATCTTTGGGTGTTAATGGCGAAGTAGCAGATGGATTCAATAGTGGCTGAATGGGAGATGTCAGAGAGTAATGGTGGATGGCTGTTTGTCAGGTTGGAAGCCGGTGACCAGTGGGGTGCCTCAGGGATCTGTGTTGGGTCCACTGTTGTTTGTCATGTACATCAATGATCTGGATGATGGGGTGGAAAATTGGATAAGTAAGTATGCAGATGATACTAAGATAGGTGGTATTGTGGATAATGAAGTAGATTCTCAAAGTCTACAGAGAGATTTGGGCCATTTGGAAAAGTGGGCTGAAAGATGGCAGATGGAGTTTAATGCTGATAAGTGTGAAGTGCTACATCTTGGCAGGACAAATCAAAATAGGACGTCCATGGTAAATGGTAGGGAATTGAGGAATGCTGTGGAACAGAGGGATCTAGGAATAACTGTGCAGAAGTTTAGGGGTAACGTGAGGGGGAACTTCTTTACTCAGAGGGTGGTGGCTGTGTGGAATGAGCTTCCAGCAGAGGTGGTGGAGGCAGGATCGATTTTAACATTTAAAAGTAAAGTGGATAGGTATATGGACGTGAAGGGAATGGAGGGGTATGGTCTGAGTGCAGGTAGATGGGACTAGGGGAAAACAAATGGTCGGCACGGACTGGAAGGGACGAGAGGGCCTGTCTCCGTGCTGTAATTGTTATATGGTGCTGGCTTGAAGGGCTGAATGACCTACTCCTGCACCTATTTTCTATGTATCTATGTTTCTATGTTACAATCGAGCCATTTACAATGTATAAATACATGATAAGGGAATGGCATGGATAGTCCGAGGGTCACCAATGAGGTCTGCTCTCCAGTTGTGGTAGATGTTTCGGTTGCCTGGTAACAGCTGGGAAGAAGCTGCGCCTGAATCTGGCTATTTACCAAGATCAGTGTGAGGAAGGGTCCCGACTTGAAACATCACCTAGCCATGTACTCCACAGATGCTGCCTGACCCGTAGAGTTACTCCAGCACTCATTCTCTTATCTTTGTAAACCAACACCTGCAGTTCCTTGTTTCCACGTGTTATGCTGGGTAATATTTTTAAACATCACACCCTGGATTAACATACCAAATGCTTTATGTTTGATGAGCCTTTGTGCTTTCCATCTAATTAGAGCTCTTGGCATCCTTGTCAGGAAGTATAAGCCTTCTGAATGACTTGAACAAAAGGCAGTAACAAAGTAGCAATTTATATGCCATTAATATTGAATTGGCAGTTTCAATGAAATGAGTTCTGTCCATTTGTTATTCCAATCATTAACGACTGAAGCTGTCAGATCTGGAAGAACATCTGAGCTAATTGAGACCTTGGGCAGTTCCAATGGGAAACACACACTTGATTTCAATATTTAAAGTATGAAGTGCTGATTTGGTGGCTCCACTGTATTTGTGGCAAGTGAAAGTCTCTCACTTGAAAGTTTGTACTATGCACTACATTCTCGCTTGTTCTGAGAAATTTGGCTTAGTTTAGCTTAGCTTAGTGATACAGCGCGGAAACTGGTTATTCTGCCCACCGAGTCCGTGCCAACTGGGGATCCCCGCACACCAACACTATCCGACACACACTAGGGTCAATTTGCAATTGTACCTAGCCAATTCAATTACAAACCTGTACGTCTTTGGAGTGTGGGAGGAATCCGGAGCTCCCGGAGAAAGCGTACACAGGTTACGGGGAGCACGTACAAACTCCGTACATACAGCGTCCATGCTCAGGATCGAACCCGGGTCTCTGGCGCTGTAAGGCAGCAACTCTAACACTGCGCCACCGTTTCGCTCCCTTGAAAGTTTGTATTATGTAGTACATTCTCTATGACATGTTCTGAGAACTTTGAATGAGTGAATAAGTTTATTGGCCAAGTATTCACAGACAAGGAATTTGCCTTGGTGCTCCGCCCGCAAGTGACAATATGACATACAGTGACAGTTAGGAATGACACATAAGTTTATGTTTGAGTTTTCTTTTTATCAATGTTTTCTTTATTCATCTTTTTGGATTTAGGGTGTCATGGGTTATGGGGAGAAGGCAGGAGAATGGGATTAGGAAAGAGAGATAGATCAGCCATGAGTGAATGGCAGAGTAGACTTGATGGGTCGAATGTCCTAATTCTGCTCCTATAACATGAACTTAGTTGTTGCTGCCAAGACCAGAATTCACTTCCAATCCCTAATTCCTTTTGAGAAGATGGCGGTGAGCCATTTTCCTGAACCGCTGGTGAAGGTGAGCACACAATGTTGTTAGGTAGCGAGCTCAATAATTTGGACCAAATGGCATTGAATCATTGACGATTTATTTCCAAATGAGGTTGGTGTGAGCCGACTGGTTATTCATAACTCATGTTCATAAGTTGGAGGAGCAGAATTTGGTTATTCGACCCATCAAGTCTGCATCCTCTGGGCTTGAACATTGCATTTTCTCAATTCTGTTAACCCTTGCTGTCTCCTCCCCTTCCCACCTCTCCCTCAGCCCTCGGGCCCTGGCATTCCCTCTCTCTCTATCTCTCCCCCACCCTAGTCGCACTAGCTTCTCATTTTCACACTACAAACAGCTTACAATGGCTTGTTCCCTTTATCATCGATACATTTTTGCATATCTTTCATTCATTGTTCTTTATCTCTCCACATCACCGTCTATATCACTCGTTTACCTGATCCCTGACCAGTCTGAAGAAGGGTGTCGACCCGAAACGTCGCCTATCTCCTTCGCTCCTTAGATGCTGCTGCACCCGCTGAGTTTCTCCAGCCTTTTGTGCACCCTCGATTCTCCAGCATCTGCAGTTCCTTCTTTAACACTAAGTCTACTCCATCATTCAATCATGGCTGATCTATCTTTCTCACTCAATCCCATTCTCCTGCCTTCTCCCCATAACCCCTGACACTCTTCTAATCAAGAATGTGTCTTAAAAATATCCATTGACTTGGCCTCCACAGCCCTAGAGTGCATTGACACCATCATAGAACACACGTTAGTATACTAGTCTGAAGAAAGGTCCTGACCTTGATGTATTCAAGACAGAGTTAGATTTAACTTTTAGGGCTAATGGAATCAAGGGAAATGGGGAGAAAACAGGAACGGGCACTGATTCCCCACCCAAATCACACTAACTTCTCGTTTTCACCCTACAAACAGCTAACAGTGGCCTGTTTCCTTCATAATCGTTACTTTTTTGCATATCTTTCATTCATTGTTCTTTATCTCTCCACATCACTGTCTATATGCTTTCAGGAGAGAGTTGGATAAAGCTCTTAAAGATAGTGGAGTCAAGGGATATGAGGAGAAGGCAGGAACGGGGTACTGATTGTGGATGATCAGCCATGGTCATATTGAATGGCGCTGTGGGCTGAATGGCCTACTCCTGCACCTATTTTCTATAGTTTCTATTTTTTCTATGACCCGAAACATCTCTGTGGATGGCTCGATTGTAACCATGTATTGTCCCTCCGCTGACTGGTTAGCATGCAACAAAAACTTCCCACTCAAGAATCATATAGCACTCATAGAATCATATGGCACAGAAACAGGTCCTTCGGCCCATCTCGTCCATATTGGGACGAAGTGCCCGATCTCATCTAGTCCCATTTGCCTGTGTTACGCCAATATCCCTCTAAACCTTTCTTATCCATGTAGATTTGAGATTGAGTTTTGTTTACTGTCTTTAAAATGTTTTTTTTTTTAACGTTGTTAACGTACCTTTCTCAACTACTTGCTCTGGCAGCTTGTTCAATAAAACCCATCTCCTTCTGAGTGAGATGGCTCCTATTAAATCTCTCCCCTCTCACCTATTAGCTATGCCTCCCAGGTCTCGATTCCCTGAGTTAATGAATACTGCAAAGAAAAGCACAGATGATAAATACATTTTTGAAGAAAACCTGTAATCCTTGCAGAAACAAAGACCTGCAGTTGCTTGTTCACACCAAAGAGAGACACAACGTGCTGGAGTAGCTCAACGGGTCAAGCAGCATCTCTGGAGAAAAAAAGATGGGTTTCCATTATTATATTTCTCCTGAGATGCTGCTTGACCTGCTGACTTACTCCAGCACTTTGGGTCTTGCCTGTCATATTTCGAGACTTTAGAGAGTTTAGAGAAACAGCGTGGAAACCGCGCTAACCAGCGATCACCCCGTACCCTAGCACTAGGGACAATTTACAAATGTAACCCATTAATTAACCTACAAACCCGCACGTCTCTGGAGTGTGGGAGGAAACCGGAGCAACCGGAGAAAACCCACGTGGTCACAGGGAGAACGTACAAACTCCGTGGAGACAGCACCCATAGTTAGGATCCTAGTCAGGACGCCTCGCGGTGGGCTGCGGAGAAGCCGAGTCCAGGGTCTCGCGGGTCGGAGTCTGCGGCCGACAGAGTCGATGAAGCCCGTGGCCATCGGTCCCTGGGTCTGCAGAGCCCACGGCTGGGAGGCGTCCTGGGTCAGAGCCCACGGCTGGGAGGCGTCCGGAGAGGACCCGGCGGAGTTAGTGGGGAGGTTGGTGCGGCGGTCGATGATGGCGCCGACCGACGGACGAGGACGGTCACGTGGAATTGAGGACACCGCTGCCGAGGGAAGGAATGGGGAGGGGGAAAGGGGAGGGGGGAGGGGAGGGGGAGGGGAGGGGGAGGGGAGGGGGAGGGGAGGAAAAACAAGGGGGGACCAAGCACGGACACTTTGTAACTTTGCAAGCGCCCATTCATGTGGCGATTAATCAAGTAAAGAATTTCGCTGTGACAATAAAGTTTTCATAAAGTCATAAAGTATTCATAAACCCAGCTCTCAGGCCCAGCTCTCTGGCTCGCTGGCTCTTTTTCACACAGAGAGTTGTGCATCTGTGGAATTCTCTGCCTCAGAAGGCAGTGGAGGCCAATTCTCTGGATGCTTTCAAGAGAGAGTTAGATAGAGCTCTTAAAGATAGCCGAGTCCGGAGATACGGGGAGAAGGTACTGATTGTGGATGATCAGCCATGATCACATTGAATGGCAGTGCTGGCTCGAAGGGCCGAATGGCCTACTCCTGTACCTATTGTCTATTGGAATGGACAGATGGCATGAGTCCCCTTTTCAGAAGTAACCAACTGTATGTAACAAAATTCATTAGAAAGACACAAAGTGCTATGTACCTGCCCAAATGTCCTCCGGTATCTTTAGGAGCTCTATCTAACTCTTGAAAGCACCCAGAGAATTGGAACTCCACTGCCTTCTGAGGCAGGGAATTCCGCAGACTCTCAACTCTCTGTGCGAAAAAGTTTTTCCATTCCAAATAGCTTACCGCTTGTTCTTAAACTGTGGCCCCTGGACTCCCCCAACATCGGGAACACGTTTCCTGCCTCTAGCATGGCCAAACCCTTGACAATCTGATATAGTCCCTTCAGTGATAAATCCTGACCCATTGTTTAGAGATACAGCACGGAAACAGGAGTTTCGGCCCACCAAGTCCGCGACGACCATCGATCCCCGCCCACTAACATTGTCCTGCACACACGAGGCACATTTTACCATTAAACCAAGCTAAGTAGCCTACGAACCTGTACATCTTTGGAGTGCGGTAGGAAACCAGAGCACCCGGAGAACAGGTCACAGGGAGTACGTATATACTCTGTACAGATAACACCCGTAGTCAGGATCGAACCCGGGTCGCCTGCGCTGTAAGGCTGCAGCTCTACCGCTGCGTCACCGTGCCGACCAACGTGTTGGTCAATGTTTTTGATCTCCAGACAGGTGCCAGGCACAACATTATTCGTTGCTGCTAACCACAGGTTCATAAACACTCACAAGAGCTGTGTTTGTTTAGCTCGAGGCAGCTGTTTCATGTTCTGCCCCGAGAGGTTACTGGGACATCTGCTGCTTCAATAGATTGATGACTTTGCTGCAATCACAGGTCTATGAACAGCTGCATCCAGGACTGTGGGAAGCATTGACCGGTGGAGGACCAGCACTGGAAGTCTACCAAAATTCTTGGGTCAGTTTAGTTTACTTAAGTTTATTTATTGACACGGTGCCAAAGTACAGTGAAAAGGTTTTTTGTAGCGTTCTAAACAGTCGGGAGAAAGACTATACCTGATACACATTTGAATAGGTACATGGGTGGACAGGTTTAGTGTAACCTGTGAAACTGGTTTAGTTTAGAGATACAGTGCAGAAACAGGCCCTTCGGCTCACCGAGTCCGCACCGACCAGCGATCCCCGCACATTAACACTATCCTACACACACTAGGGACAATTTACACTTACGCCAAGCCAATTAACCTACAAACCCGTATGTCTTTGGAGTGTGGGAGGAAACCAAAGATCTCGGAGAAACCCCACGCGGTCATGAGGAGAACGTACAAACTTTGTACAGACAGCACCCGTAGTCGGGATCGAACCCGGGTCTCCGGCGCTGCAAGCGCTGTGAAGCAGCAACTCTGCCGCTGCGCCACCGTGGCCACCCTAAAGTTCGGTGGGACTACTGTGGATGGGACGTTGGTCGGTGTGGGTAAGTTGGACAGAAGGGTCTGTTTCCATGCTGTATGACCAAATTACTCTATGCCATAGATAAGATTAATGTTCCAATGGTAGAGGAGACCAGAACTAGAAGGCAAAGGTGAGTGGGGTGTAATTTGTAAGAGAGACTTAGGCAATTGTTAGCCACAAAGGATGCTGTGTATTTGGAATGAGCTGCAAGAAAAAGCTGCAGATGTGGGTACAATGGTGACACCTAAAATACATTAAGACAGAGACATGAGCAGAAAAGGTTGAGAGGGATATGGGCCCAACTCAGGCAAATGGGACTAGCCCAGATTGTCATAGAGTCATAGAGTGATACAGTGTGGAAACAGGTCCTTCGGCCCAATTTCCCCACACCAGCTAACATCCCAGCTACACTAGTCCCACCTGCCTGTGTTTTGTCCATATCTCTCCAAACGTCCTATCCATGTACCTGTCCATATGTTTCTTAAACGTTTCAATAGTCCCTGCCTCAACTACCTCCTCCGGCAGCTCGCTCCATACACCCACCACCCTTTGAATGAAAAGGTTACCCCTCAGATTCCCATTAATTCATTTCACCTTCACCTTAAACCTTTGTCCTCTGGACCTCGATTCCCCCAGATAAAGAGCTAGAAAGGAGGAACTGCAGATGCTGGGTTTTTTTTAAAAAGACACAAAGTGCTGAAGTATCTTGGCGGGTCAAGCAGAAATTTGGAGAGCATGGATAGGTGATATTTTGTGTTGGGATCTTTTTCAACCTACTAAGAGCAGTAGGTAGGTACAGTATCTGGAATGAGCTGCCAGAGGAGGCAGGTACCCTGCAGCTTTTAAAAGTCATTTGGACAAGTACATGGATTTCAAGGAGGGATATGTTTGGTTTCGTTGGTTTGGATTTGTTTATTCTCATGTGTACCTTGGTATAGTGAAAAGCTTTTTCTTCGCTTGCCATCCAGTCAGCTGAAAGACGGTACCTGATTACTATCAAGCGGTCCACAGTGTACAGATACGGGATAAAGGGAATAACGTTTAGTGCAGGAAAAAGTCCAACAAAGTCCGATGAACGATAGTCTGAGGGTCTCCAATTAGGTTGATGGTCGGTCGGGACGGCTCTCTATTTAGTGATAGAATGATTCAGTTACCTGACAACAGCTGGGAGGAAACGGTCTCTGACTTTGTGTCCCTGGTAGACACAAAATGCTGGAGTAACTCAGCGGGACAGACAGCATCTCTGGAGAGAAGGAATGGGTGACGTTTCGGGTCGAGACCCTACTTCAGACTGAATTTGGAGGTATGCGTTTTCACGTTTCTGTACCACTTGCCTTAGGAGAGAGGGGAGAAGAGGGAGTGGACCAAATGCGGGCATATAGGACTAGCTTAGATGGGACATCTTGGTCGGAGTGGACGAGTTGGACTGAAAGGCCTGATGCCACACTGTATGACTGTATGACACATTTCCTCTACTGCGGATTCTACTTTAAATCCACTTCAACCATCTTGGATCCACCATCTCACTACAGGCTAAATGCATGCAAATGGGACCAGCCCAGTTAGGCGTGTTTGGTCAGCATTGACAAAAATGGGCCGAAAGGCCAGTTTTCGTGCCATGCAGCTCAATAACTCGAAACAACCGCTTGAAGTATAGTCGTCAAGTCAAGAGAGTTTGCCAGGTGCAACAGAGGTTCACCTGCACCTCCTCCAACCTCATCTATTGCATCCGCTGCTCTAGATGTCAGCTGATCTACATCGGTGAGACCAAGCGTAGGCTTGGCGATCGTTTCGCCGAACACCTCCGCTCGGTCCGCATTAACCAACCTGATCTCCCTGTGGCTCAGCACTTCAACTCCACCTCCCATTCCGAATTTCTGTCCTGGGCATCCTCCATTGCCAGAGTGAGCACCACCGGAAACTGGAGGAGCAGCACCTCATATTCCGGTTGGGCAGTCTGCACCCTAGTGGCATAAACATTGAATTCTCCAATTTCCGTTAGCCCTTGCTGTCTCCTCCCTTTCTCACCTCTCCCTCAGCCCTCTAGCTCTTCCTCTTCCTTTCTTCTTCCCGCCCTGCATCAGTCTGAAGAAGAGTTTTGGCCCGAAACGTTGCCCATTTCCTTCGCTCCATAGATGCTGCCGCACCCGCTGAGTTTCTCCAGCATTTTTGTCCGCTTTCGATTTTCCAGCATCTGCAGTTCCTTCTTGAACAAGAGAGTTTTATTGTCATGCGTCCCAGATAGGACAACAAAATTCTTACTTGCTGCAGCACAACAGAATATGTAAACATAATACAAAACGGAAGATAAAATAGCGGGCTGAACAGCCCCTCTACATTCTGCAGGATTTTCCATTCTCTATTTCATCCATCAGCTCCATTAGCCTTTGGGTGGCAACTGTTGCCAAGTCCTCCTTCCTGGCCATAACTGCCAAGCAATCGACATCTGCCCCATGGCATTTGGAACTGCAGTAGTCCATCACGATCATTGGAATACATTTGCTAACTGTTGCTAATATTAATAAATGGAATATATCATTTGCAATTATGGTATTCACTATATTTTAAGTGCTTTTACATTATTAATAACGTATAAATTGCCAGTTTGTTACAGTTTTAATCACAGTTTTAATTATGGGAACACGAATGTCATTATAAAATGAAGGGATTTTCAGGACTGCCATTGCACATTTCAATGACTACATTAGAGTCTTATGTCGTGTAGACAAGGGGTCATATTTCTTTCTTGTGCCTCCAGCGCTCAATTAATCGTTTATAAATCAGTATAGGCATCTGCTTCATGAACAGAACATTAAGCCTTACAAGTTCCAGTCACTAGTCCCAGAGGTCAAACACCCCACATGTTGTTATGAGGGAATCAGCGCACCAATTGTGGCACAGTGGCTCTGCGGGTAGAGCCGCTGCCTGACTGCGCCCGAGGTCCAGGGTTCGATCCTGACCTAAGATGCTGCCTGTGTGGAACTTGCACGTTCTCCCTGTGACCGCGTGGGTTTCCACTTGGTGTTCCGCTTCCCTCCTCCCACATACCAAAGACGTGCGGATTTGTAGGTTTAGTGGCCTCTGTAAAATTGCCCCTAATTGCCCCTGCTGAGTGGATAGTAAAAGTGGGATACTATAGATGGGCGGCACGGTGGCGCAGCGGTAGATTTGCTCCCTTACAACGCCAGAGACGAGGGTTCGATCCTGACTACGGGTGCTGTCTGTAAGGAGTTTGTACATTCACCCCGTGACTGCACGGGTTGTCTCCCGCATCTTCAGATTCCTCCCACATTCCAAAGACATAAAGGTTTGTAGGCTAATTGGCTTGGTGTTAATGTAAATTGTCCCTCGTGTGTGTAGGATAGTGTTAATGTGCGGGATCGCTGGTTGGGGCAGACTCGGTGGGCCGAAGGGCCTGTTTCCATGCTGTATCTCTAAAATCTAAAGACTAAAGACTAAAGTAAATCGGTCACGTAGGCATCAAGGCTGCTCCATCACCTGTAAGATTATGGTTGACCTGATGATTCACTTCAGCTCCAATTTTCCACTGGATTCCCACAGCCATTGACTCCACTAATGTACAAATATAAAGTCGTAGAGTCTTACAGAGTGGAAACAAGCCCTTCAGCCCAAATTACCCATACTCGTGAAACATGTCCCGTCTACACTAGTCCCACTTGACTGCGTTTGGCCCATATCCCTCTAAACCTGTCCTATCCATATACCTCTCTAATAGCTTCGTAAACTTTGCAATATCCCAGCCTCAACTACCTCCTCTGGCAGCTTGTTCCATACACCCACTACCCCTTGTGTGAAAAAGTTACCCCTCAGGCTCCTATTAAATCTTTCCCCCTCTCACCTTAAACCCATGTCCTCTGGTTCTCGATTTCCCTACTCTGAGCAAAAGACTCAGTGCATCTACCTGGTCTGTTCCTCTCATGATTTTGAGCATCTCTATATGATCACCCTTGATCCTACTGCGCTCCAAGGAATTGAGTCCAGCCTGCACAACCTCTCCCTGTAGCTCAAGTCCTCGAGTCCTGGCAACTTCCATCAGTCTAGATGTGGTCCCTGACTAGGACCCCGAAGTTGCTAATATCTTTTCCGTCTCAGCCTTGATTATACTCAAACAAAACTAATCTCTTTGTTCAAGCAAAAAAAACAAACTCTAGAGGAACTCAGCAGTTCAGGCAGCATCTGTGGAGCAAAATGGACAAAGAACATTTTGGGTCAGGATCCTTTTTGCGAAGTAATGCCCCTGTCCCACTTAGGAAACATGAACGGAAACCTCTGGAGACTTTGCGCCCCACCCAAGGTTTCCGTGCGGTTCCCGGAGGTTTTTGTCCTTGGGCAACCACCTTCAACTAGCATCGCAACCAGCTTCGACTAAAAAATTACTGATTTTTAAAACGGAAACCACTTTCGACCATTAGGGAGACTGACAAAAACCCCTGGGAACCGCACGGAAACCTTGGGTGGGGTGCAAAGTCTCCAGAGGTTTCCGTTCAGGTTTCCTAAGTGGGACAGGGGCATAACTCTTCCAAAACTTGCCAGGACGTGTATTCTACCTGTAGCATTAGAACAGTACAGCACAGTGAAGGCCCTTCAGCCCACAGTGTCGATGCTGAACATGCTGCTAAGATAAACAAAGCACATCTGCATGCACGTTATCCATATCCTTCCATTCCCTGCATCTCCATATGCCCTACTTAAAGCCTCTTAAACATCATAGCGTGAGTACTTGAGTTAAGGAGCAAGGAGGTCCTCCTGCAGTTGTATAGGGCCCTGGTGAGACCGCACCTGGTGAATTGTGTGCATTTTTGGTCTCCTAATTTGAGAAGGGACATTATTGCTATTGAGGGAGTGCAGTGTAGGCTCACTAGGTTAAATCCCGGGATGGTGGGACTGTCATATGATCTTATAGAAACATATAAAATTCTTAAAGGATTGGACAGGCTAGATGCACGGAAAATGTTCCCGATGTTGGGGGAGTCCAGAACTAGGGTCTAAGAATAAGGGGTATGCCATTTAGGACTGAGATGAGGAAAAACTTCTTCACCCAGAGAGTTGTGAATCAGTGGAATTCTCTGCCACAGAGGGCAGTGGAAGCCAATTCACTGGATGGTTCCAGGAGAGAGTTAGATTTAGCTCTTATGGCTAAAGGAATCTAGGGATATTGGGAGAAAGCAGGAACGGGGTACTGATTTTAGATGATCAGCCATGATCATATTAAATGGCGGTGCTGGCTCGAAGGGCCGAATGTTTCTATGTGGTATCAGTCTCCACTAACAGCTCGTTCCAGGCACCCACCATCATCTGTGTAAAACACTTCGGTGATTGTTCAAGGTTTACAAGGATGTTGCCAGAACCCGAGGGCCGGAGCTACAGGGAGAGGTTGATTAGGCTGGGACTCTATTCCTCCGAGCGCAGGAGGATGAGGGGTGATCATATAGAGGTGTATAGAATCATGAGGGGAATAGATCAGGTAGATGCACAGAGTCTCTTGCCCAGAGTAGGGGAATCGAGGACCAGGGGTTTAAGGTGAAGGGGAAAAGATTTAATAGGAATCTGAGGAGTAACTTTTGCACACAAAGGATGGCAGGTGTATGGAATGAGTTGCCAGAGGAGGAAGTTGTATCAGGAACTATCACAACATTTAAGAAACATTTGGACAGGACATGGATAGGACAGGTTTAGAGGGATATGGACCAAATGCAGGCAGGTGGGATTAGTGTAGCTGGGACATGATGTCTGCTGTGGGCAGGTTGGGCTGAAGGGCCTGTTTCCACACTGTATCACTCTATGACTCTATTAAACAAGCCTGGGTCAAGCGAACCAGTGAGAAAGTATCGTTCTAGAGCATAGAAAGGTACAGCACAGGAATGGGCCCTTGAGCACACAACATTTGTGCAGACACATGACGCCAACTTAAGTTGATCTCATCTGCCTTTTCATGATCCTATCTAAAAGCCTCTTAAACATCACTTTTGCACCACTCCTCGCAGCGCGTTCTAGACCCCCACCACCCTCTGTTGCCCCGCACATCTCCTTTAAACTTTTCCCCTCTTACCTTGAAGCTGTGCTCACTTGTCAGAGATATATGGAGTTGTTGTGTAGGAGGAAACTGCAGTTGCTGGTTTACACCAGAGAGACACAAATGCTGGAGTAACTCAGCGGGACAGGCAGCATCTCTGGAGCGAAGGAATGGGAGATGTTTGGGGTCGAGAGTTTGAGGCTATACTTGGAGGCTATGAGCATCAGTCCACATCGGCTCCTGCTGCAGATACCAGATTTCCTTTCAGCTGTAGGCACAGAAGAGAGTTCATTCCTATTGATTGATGAAAGCTTTGCCAATCAAGTGAACTACTTTGCACTGGCCGGTGTCTAACCCACTGAGTTTTGTTTGATCGTAATCATACAGATAATTCAGCAGGTCAGGCAACATCTCCGGAGAACTTGGATAGATGACATTTCGGGTCGGGACCCTTCTTCAGACATGGTTGCGGTGTGGGCGTGGGATAAAATGCTGGAGAAAGGAGGGACAGGACAAAGCATGGCAAGTGATGGGTGGATAGGCTCAGCGGGTCAGGCAGCATCTCTGGAGAAGGATCTCGTCCCAAAACATCACCTATTCCTTTTCTCCAGAGAGACTACCTTTGGTAGACGCAAAATGCTAGAGTAACTGGTGTTATCCAGCATATACAGTTCCTTGCGTAGGAAGGAACTGCAGATGCTGGTTTAAATCCAAGGTAGACGCGAAATGCTGGAGTAACTCTGAGGGAGAGGCAGCATCGCTGGAGAGAAGAAATTAGTGATGTTTCGGGTCGAGACCCTTCTTCAGTCTGAAGAACATGATGTCAACTTAAGTTGATCTCATCTGCCTGTTCATGATCTTATCTAAAAGCCTCTTAAACATCACTTTCGTATCTGCCTCCACCACCACCCCTAGTAGTATGAAGAAGGGGTCTCGACCCGAAATATCACCCATTCCATCTCTCCAAAGATGCTGCCTGTCCCGCTGAGTTACCCCAGCATTTTGTGTCTATCTGCAGTTCCTTTTTACATAAGTGATAGGTGGATGCAGGCGAGGTGGATTTTTAGCCTGAAGAAGTCTGAAGAAGGGTTCAGACCCAACATGCCACTTATCCATGTTCTCCTGAGACAATGCTTGAACCGTGGGGTCACCTTGGGTCTTTGTTCACTCAGAACCTTGTCAGCACAGACATGCTGGGCAGAAGGGCCTGTTTCCGCTCTTTACAGCCCTAGGACTCTTAACCATATAACCATATAACAATTACAGCACGGAAACAGGCACTCTCGGCCCTTCCAGTCCGTGCCGGCCATTTATTTTCCCCTAGTCCCATCTACCTGCACTCAGACCATACCCCTCCATTCCCTTCCCGTCCATATACCTATCCACTTTACTTTTAAATGTTAAAATCGATCCTGCCTCCACCACATCTGCTGGAAGCTCATTCCACACAGCCACCACCCTCTGAGTAAAGAAGTTCCCCCTCACGTTACCCCTAAACTTCTGTCCCTTAATTCTCATGTCATGCCCTCTTGTTTGAATCTTTCCTACCCTCAATGGGAAAAGCTTATCCACGTCAACTCTGTCTATCCCTTTCATCATTTTAAAGACCTCAATCAAGTCCCCCCTTAACCTTCTGCGCTCCAAAGAATAAAGACCTAACTTGTTCAACCTTTCTCTGTAACTGAGTTGCTGGAACCCAGGCAACATTCTAGTAAATCTCCTCTGTACTCTCTCTATTTTGTTGTCATCCTTCCTATAATTAGGCGACCAAAATTGTACACCATACACCAGAATTGGTCTTACCAATGCCTTGTACAATTTTAACATTACTTCCCTACTCCTATATTCAATGCTCTGATTTATAAAGGCCAGCACACCAAAAGCTTTCTTTACCACCCCATCTGCATGCGATTCCACCTTCAGGAACTATGCACAGTTATTCCTAGATTCCCTCTGTTCAACAGCATTCCTCAATTCCCTACCATTTACCATGTACGTCCTATTTTGATTTGTCCTGCCAAGATGTAGCACTTCACATTTATCAGCATTAAACTCCATCTGCCATCTTTCAACCCACTTTTCCAAATGGCCCAAATCTCTCTGTAGACTTTGAAAATCTACTTCATTATCCACAACGCCACCTATTAAACCCCGATGATGTGATGGAGAGAGAGGTGGGCAGGCGACAAAATGATGAAATGGGATTACTGTAGTTCTGCTTTTGATTCTGCACTTTCCTTTCCAATAATAAATAAACAAATGCATCAATAAATTATGAGATAGCTAAATAAATAAATGAGTAATGAACTCAGCTAGTACTTTATTTCGTGGAGTGCAGGAGGTTGAGGGGGTATTTTTTATGAGGTGATTAACCACTCTGACTTAAGATATTCCTCCTCGTGTCCATGCCAAATACATGTGCTTTAATTGTCAGGCTACAGACTGTGGTCCTAGTCTCTCCAACTGATGGAAACATCCATATAACCATATAACCATATAACAATGCAGCACGGAAACAGCCCTCTCGGCCCTTCCAGTCCGTGCCGATCATTTGTTTTCCCCTAGTCCTATCTACCTGCACTCAGACCATAACCCCTCCATTCCCTTCCCGTCCATATACCTATCCACTTTACTTTTAAATGTTAAAATCGATCCTGCCTCCACCACATCTGCTGGAAGCTCATTCCACACAGCCACCACTCTCTGAGTAAAGAAGTTCCCCCTCATTTTACCCCTAAACTTCTGTCCCTTAATTCTCATGTCATGCCCTCTTGTTTGAATCTACCCTACCCTCAATGGGAAAAGCTTATCCACGTCAACTCTGTCTATCCCTTTCATCATTTTAAAGACCTCAAACATCTCAATCCACTACACATCAACTCCATCCAGGCCGTGTGTGTGTGTGTGTGTGTGTGTGTGTGTGTGTGTGTGTGTGTGTGTGTGTGTGTGTGTGTGTGTGTGTGTGTGTGTGTGTGTGTGTGTGTGTGTGTGCGTGTGTGTGTGCGTGTGTGTGTGTGTGTGTGCGCGTGTGCATGCGCGTGTGCGTGTGTGACTATGTGCATGTGCGTGCGTGCGTGAGGCATCAAGTCTCTGAAAATGCCAGGTCACCAAACCTTCCAGGCTGAGTACATTGAAGCATCTCCTGTAATTGCACTTTAATAAGATCACAGTAAGTGCTGGCTTCTGGTAAACAGTGTTGGGAATCAAACAGTTCCTTATCTGGATGATTTATTCAGGTCAGGAGATGAGACAATTTACCTATCAGTCACTCATTCATTCCAATTACTGCTCTCATAGATGTGCAAATCCCCCATTTTAATCACTCATCCTGGATTAAGGTACTTCAAGCTCAGTGACTCGAAGGGACTGTAAATATGAAAATGTGAGCAAGATTTCCCAGTCAACATCCAATTTCAGCGCGAGATCGTAATGAAGTACAACACAGATGTCTTTGTATATTTATCACGGATTAATTACAACACTCATAAAAGATCTGTTCATAACTAAATACTGCACAGTTTGCAAAAGCTCTTCTGTGAAGTTGTACAGTAATTTTACAATTATGAACTTGAACTGTGTAATTGACAGAGCACGAAGCAGTCCCTGTCTGCTTGCAGCAAGATCGTGTTTAGAGTCATATAGCATAGGCCCAGCGATTGAGGCATTCCCGAGGTGCCGTGGATGCCGGGAAAGTTTGTGGTCTGCGGGAATCTCTCCCACAGGCTTGTCGGTGGACAGGACCGGGAGCCCACCCAAAGACTCAGCAATCGATGGAACCGGGAACCCAAGTTAAAAGTTCCAAATTTATAGGAGTAGAATTAGACCACTCGGCCCATCGAGTCTACTCCTAATTCTACTCCTATTAGAAACATAGAAACGTAGAAATTAGGTGCAGGAGCAGGCCATTCGGCCCTTCGAGCCTGCACCGCCATTCAATATGATCATGGCTGAACATCCAACTCAGTATCCCGTACCTGCCTTCTCTCCATACCCTCTGTTCCCCTTAGCCACAAGGGCCACATCTAACTCCCTCTTAAATATAGCCAATGAACTGGCCTCAACTACCCTCTGTGGCAGAGAGTTCCAGAGACTCACCACTCTCTGTGTGAAAAAGGTCCTTCGCATCTCGGTCTTAAAGGATTTCCTCCTTATTCTTAAACTGTGACCCCTTGTCCTGGACTTCCCCAACATCGGGAACAATCTTCCTGCATCTAGCCTGTCCAACCCCTTAAGAATTTTGTAAGTTTCTATAAGATCCCCTCTCAATCTCCGAAATTCTAGAGAGTATAAACCGAGTCTATCCAGTCTTTCTTCATAAGACAGTCCTGACATCCCAGGAATCAGTCTGGTGAACCTTCTCTGCACTCCCTCTATGGCAATAATGTCCTTCCTCAGATTTGGAGACCAAAACTGTACGCAATACTCCAGGTGTGGCCTTACAAAGACCCTGTACAACTGAAGTAGAACCTCCCTGCTCCTATACTCAAATCCTTTTGCTAAGAAAGACAACATACCATTTGCTTTTTTCACTGCATGCCTACTTTCAATGACTGGTGTACCATGACACCCAGGTCTCGTTGCATCTCCCCTTTTCCTAATCGGCTACCATTCAGATAATAGTCTGCTTTCCTGTTTTTCCCACCAAAGTGGATAACCTCACATTTATCCACATTATACTGCATCTGCCAAACATTTGCCCATTCACCCAGCCTATCCAAGTCATCTTGCAGTCTCCTAGCATCCTCCTCACAGCTAACACTGCCCCCCAGCTTAGTGTCATCCACAAACTTGGAGATATTGCCTTCAATTCCCTCATCCAGATCATTAATATATATTGTAAATAGCTGGGGTCCCAGCACTGAGCCCTGCAGTACCCCACTAGTCACTGCCTGCCATTGTGAAAAGGACCCGTTTACTCCTACTCTTTGCTTCCTGTTTGCCAGCCAGTTCTCTATCCACATCAATATTGAACCCCTAATGCCGTATGCTTTAAGTTTGTATACTAATCTCTTATGTGGGACCTTGTCAAAAGCCTTCTGGAAGTCCAGATATACCACATCCACTGGTTCTCCCTTATCCACGCTACTAGTTACATTCTCGAAAAATTCCACAAGATTCGTCAGACATGATTTACCTTTCGTAAATCCATGCTGACTTTGTCCAATGATTTCACCACTTTCCAAATGTGCTGCTATCCCATCTTTAATAACTGACTCTAGCAGTTTCCCCAGTACCGATGTTAGACTACTTGGTCTGTTTTCTCTCTCCCTCCCTTCTTAAAAAGTGGGGTTACATTTGCTACCTGCCAATCCTCAGGAACTACTCCAGAATCTAAAAAGTTTTGAAAGATTATCACTAATGCATCCACTATTTCCTGAGCTACTTCCTTAAGTACCCTGGGATGCAGCCTATCTGGCCCTGGGGATTTATCGGCCTTTAATCTATTCAATTTACCCAACACTACTTCGTGACTAACCTGGATTTCACTCAATTCCTCCTTTGACCCGCGGTCCCCTGCTATTTCCGGCAGATTATTTATGTCTTCCTTAGTGAAGACGGAACCAAAGTAGTTATTTAATTGGTCTGCCATATCCTTGTTCCCCATGATCAACTCACCTGTTTCTGACTGCAAGGGACCTACATTTGTTTTAACTAATCTCTTTCTCTTCACATATCTATAAAACTTTTGCTGTCAGTTTTTATGTTCCCTGCCAGTTTTCTTTCATAATCTATTTTTCCTTTCCTAATTAAGCCCTTTGTCCTCCTCTGCTGGTCTCTGAATTTCTCCCAGTCCTCTGGTATGCTGCTTTTTCTGGCTACTTTGTACGCATCATCCTTTGCTTTGATACTATCCCTGATTTCCCTTGCTATCCACGGATGCACTACCAATCCCGATTTATTATTTTGCCAAACTGGGATGAACAATTTTTGTAGTTCACCCATGCAGTCTTTAAATGTCTTCCATTGTATATCCACCGTCAACCCTTTTAGAATTAATTGCCAGTCAATCTTGGCCAATTCACGTCTCATACCCTCAAAGTTACCTTTCTTTAAGTTCAGAACCATTGTTTCTGAATGAACAATGTCACTCTCCATCCTAATGAAGAACTCAACCATATTATGGTCTTGCCCGAGGGTCTATTCTTTACGACCTTACGACCATTCAGAAGCCTGATAACATTCTGCCATATGGAAGCAGGGAGAAGAAGGAGAAGAAGGAAAGGCCTGGGTAGGACACATCTTTGATTATGTTGGCTGCTTTTCGAGGCAGCGTGAAGTGTCTAAATAGGGGATGGATAGTAATAGATTTTTGTCCATAACGGGGGTGTTTAAAACAAGGAGGCATAGATTTAAAGTGAGGATTAAGAGGATTATAGGGAATCTGTGGCGTTTTGTTTGTATACGTTCACAAGTTATAGGAGTAGAATTAGGCCATTTGGCCCATCGAATCCACTCCGTCATTCCATCATGACTATCTGCCTCCTAATCGCATTTTCCTGCCTTATCCCTATAACCCTTGACACCCATTTCAAATCAAGAATTTGTCTATCTATGCCTTAAAAATATCCACTGCCTTGGCCTCTACGGCCCTCTGTAGCAATGAGTTCCACAGATTAACATCTTTGACTAAAGAAGTTCCTCCTCACCTCCTTTCTAAAAGAGCGCCCTTTAATCCTGAGGCTTGGACCTCTGGTCTTAGACTCTCCCACCAGTGGAAACTCTATCTACGCCTTTTATTATTCTGTAAGATTCAATGAGGTCCCCCCTCAACCTTCTAAATTCCAGCGAGTAGAGGCCCAGCGCCGTCAAACGCTCTGTATCCGCCCAAAGGCTTGTCGGGCGGCCTAACCGGGAGGGAGCTGAAGACTTCGGACATGAGGAGCAAGGGCTGGTAAGAGGGTGAACCAGTGTAATGCCTCCAGCGCCTTCAAGGTCGGCTGCAGGAGGCGCCCCTGAGACACAAAGAGGGCCAGATGGGCCGACCGGACTTTGGAATTTGCATAATGGCGCATGTGTAATTTATGCAAAAATAATTTAAATGTGCAGTTGCATATGTGACAAATAAACACAATTGAACTGCCCAACCCATATATGTTCACCAAGATGCCTCATCTCAAGCTAGTCCCAGTCGCACACCTATTTGGCCCATGTCACTTTAAACCTTCCCTATCTATGTTCCTGTCCAAGTGTCTTTTGAATGGGGTTTTCGTACCTGCCTCAATTACATCCGAAGATAGACACAAAAAGCTGGAGTAACTCTGTGGGTCAGTGTGGATAGGATGTTTCCACCAGTGGGAGAGCCTGGGACTAGAGGTCATAGCCTCAGAATTAAAGGGCGTTCTTATAGGAAGGAGATTAGGGGGGATTTCTTTAGTCAGAGGGTGGTGAATCTGTGTAAAGTTCTTTGCCACAGAAAGCTGTGGAGCCAAAGTCAGTGGATATATTTAAGGCAGAGATAGATACTGTAGATTCTAGATTAGTACGGGTGTCAGAGGTTATGAGGACAAGGCAGGAGAATGGGGTTTAGAGGGAGAGATAATAATAATAATAATAATAATAATTATTATTATATTATTATTATTATTATTATTATTATTATTATTATTATTATTAAATGTGCCACAATAAGCACATTTTTAGAGTCATTTATGCTGCAAATGAATTTATACATGTGGTGTCTTAGAATAGCTTCTAGAGTACTGACTCCTGCAGCCACAAACACATTACTGGCACTACACCATCTTGGTTGCCTTAGCAGTGTTCTCATGGCATCGTTATTTGCCACCTTTAGTCTCTGCATACTTGTCTTTAAATAGTTCAACCACAGGTGCGCAGCGTAGAGGGGTGTGCAGTATGCTCTAAATAGCGACATCTTCACCACATCTTCATACGCACCAAATTTACGCAAGAGTATATTCGCCTTTTTATACAGCATGCGTCGTTGCTTATAAATATCCTCATCATCTGTCATTTGTTCTGTATTAATATGCCCTAGATATTTTATCTTATAGATAGATCAGCCATGATTGAATTGTGGAGTAGGCTTAATGGGCCAAATGGCCTAATCCTGTTCCTGTCTCTTACGATCTTATAGTTTTATGACTGCATCTCTGGTGAAAAGGAATAGGTGAAGTGTCGGGTCGTGACCGTTCTTTAGCCTCTACATCATCTGGCAGCTCGTTCCATATACTCATTACCCTCTGAGTGAAAAATCTGGCAATTCCAATTCCAATTATGCCACAAAATTTAGAGATCCAATGATAGAGATTCTAATTATGTCATTCAATAGTGCCACCATCATTGTCTGCCAACGTTATAATTGAGGTGGGGCAGTAAGGGGGAGGCGATCATTTTTGATCAAAAACTCAATTGGCCCACCCAAAGCACAGCACAGTGGCTCAGCAGTAGAGTTACTGCCTTGCAGCACCAGGTTTAGTTTAGTTAGTTTAGAGATACAGAGGGGTGGAAGATTGCAACCTTCACGTGGTCCGCCCTGTTTCGACTCATGCAATCAACTCGACGTGCTCAAACAGAAGATCAAATAGAACAAGTTGTCCAACAACTTTAGGCTGTGCACGCCACATGAAAGAAGAAGAAGAGATACAGAGCTGCACTGACCAGCAAACCCCGCACATTAAAGCTATCCTACACACACTCCTGCCAATTTTACATTTTACGTTTATACCAAGCCAATTAACCTACAAACCTGCACGTCTTTGGCGTGCGGGAGGAAACCGAGGATCTCGGAGAAAATCCACGCAGGTCACGGGGAGAAGGCACAAATTCCATACAGGCAAACACTCATAGTCAGGATCAAACCCAGGTGTCTGGCGCTGTAAGACAGTGGCTAAACCACCACGGCAACGTGCCGCCCCCCAGTCGCGTTCGATCCTGACTATGGGTGCTGTCGCTAAGAAAGACGTAAACAGCAGGCCATGGTAACATTTCCACTTTCATGCTCTCTTCCAAGCTACCTGAGCTCCTGACGAGCATATACCACATATATTTTCGCACCTCACAAATTTGATTGTGCTCAATGAGGGCAAGGCCGTAGATGTAGTCTAAATGGACTTTAACAAAGCCTTCGACGAGGTTCTATCAGGTAGTTTGCTCTGGCAGGTTAGATCATGTGATTCAGGGTGAGCTGACTAATTGGAAACAGAACTGGTTTAATATAGGATGTTCATCAGAGGGATCTTGTCGTGCAGATAAATGGTTCCTTGAAAGCGGGATTGCAGGTAGATAGTGGGATAATGAAGATTCCCTTCATCGGTCAGGGAATTAATTACAGAAGTTGGGACATTATGTAACAGTTGTGCCAGATGTTGGTGAGGCTGCATTTGGAGTATTGCATTCAATATTGGTCACCCTGCCAGGATGTTCTTTAGGAAGGAGGGTACACAAAAAGCTGGAGAAACTCAGCGGGTGCAGCAGCATCTAAGGAGCTGCACCCGCTGAGTTTCTCCAGCTTTTTGTGTACCCTCGATTCTCCAGCATCTGCAGTTCCTTCTTTAAAAATTTCTTTAGGAAGGACGTCAGTTAGCTCGAAAAAGTTCAGAGAGGACTTACGTGGGGTTTTAACAGGACTTGAGGGCCTGAGCTATGGGGAGGTTGGACAGTCTAGCATTTATTTCTTGGAACACAGGAGGTTGTGGGGTGATCTTAGAGGAGTGTATAAAATCATGAAGGGAATTAGCTGGGTTAAGTAACAGGATGAAATGAACAGTCGATTTTTATTAACAGTTATTATGAAATTAACAGTCGTCTTTACAAAAGTATGGGGATTAAGAACTATGGGTGTAGGTTTAAGTGGCAGGAGAAAGAATTAATGGGAGCCCAAGAGGCAACCTGTTCATATAGATGGGGGTGAGTATGTGGTACGAGCTACCAGATGAATTTGTTGAGGCAAGAACAATAACAGGTTTAGTTTAGTTTAGAGACTCTCCACCACGACAAGGTGACAATCCATTGAGAAGTATTCTTCTAAACCTTTCCTGTCCATGTACCTTTATTTGCTTCTTAAACATTGCGATAGTCCCAGCCTCAAATACCTCTTCCGGCAGCTTGTTCCATACACCCACCAACATTTGCATGAAGAAGTTACCCCTCAGATTCCAATAAAGTCTTTCCCTGTTCACCTTAATCCTATGCTCTCTGGTTCCTGATTCCCCCACTCTGGGCAAGAGTTTGTGCGTCCTCCCGATCTATTCCTCTCATGATTTTGTGCATCTCTATCCTGGGCAGTGGGCAGGTGCTATAGACCTGCACAGAAAGGTAGACTCTCCCGCCCCCATGAGTCTCGGGCTGATGGGGCTCGTCAGCCTGGGAAGGCAGTCCATCTAGGAGAGGGAAAAAACCTCCACTGCCTTGTGGCCATAACCAGTCATGGAAAAAGCTCCAGGAGTAAACCTCAAGAAAATTTGTAGTCGGAGCCCCTAAGGCAATTAGTCGTGTCTACAACCTCGCTCTGGTAGCTCCTGGTGCCAAACTGTAACGGCCCTGCTGTTCCTTTGGATCGATCAGCAACGTGGAGAGGGGGGACGTGCTGCATGGGCAACAGCCTGTCTTCCATATGTAGCGATGTTACAAAACGTACCTTCAGCGGCGCTGCAGTTCTGCCACTGGCCATGTGCGCGTCTTTGGCGCCTTTGAGGGGGGGTGGGCGGGATTATAATGCCGTTTTCTCCTGCTTATCGGAGGCGGATTTCCTCGGGCTGCTAGCTGCTGAAGAATAATCGATCGGACTTCCGTTCCCGATTTTTTTTTTTAATCGCAAGACGATTTAATAATTAAATTAAAATAAAATGCGACTTCTAACGCCCTCAACGCATACAACGTGACGGATCGCAAGAGCGCGACAAAGCAAAGGGTAGTCGTTTATTTTACATATCAACTTGCTTCTTGGGATGGCTTTAATCTCATTTTACGATGCGAAAATGTGACTCGGGCCCCATATGAACTGGCAGTATTTTTCCTGCCGATATGGTTCAAATTCACCGTAAATGCAACGTTCCAATCGATCGCGTTCCAGAAAAACCCACTAGCAAGATGATTTAAGTGCTTTTATGGACAATCATGTCATAAGAGCATCTAAATCATCTATATTTTGTGTTATTGTCTATCCATAGTCAATATTGTTATACTAAATATCAGTTTTTGTCCCATGCATTGTGCAAAAAAATAATAATTTTGATTATATTGAGTGGATGTTTCTGGATTAATTTATGGGAATTAAACATTAAATTCCTTCCATCTGGCATATAAGTAACAGGATGAAATTAACAGTCATTTCCCCCGCGACCCTCACTGGACCGTCGCGGCTCAACGCGACCACGAGGTCGCGTAATTTGCGTGCCAAGGACACGTACGTGGGACAGGCCCTTTATGGGCTTTTGACTGTCCTCGGTCACAACTTTTGAGGTAAGTTAATGGAAAAGCAATAGGGAACAAGATGCTAATTTCCGAGTATGAAAATAGCCATAACTTTTTTAATACTGAAGATATGAAAGTGAATTAGGTGTCAAATTAAACTTCTTTTTATGCTTTATCTGATGGGTTAAATTGCAGACTTGATTTTTAAAATCTCAAAATTTTGTAACATTGCTACCAAATGACATCGCCCAGGTTTGCACCCGACCAGGATGCATCACCCATGGTCAGTCATGACTGAGGAGGGCCTACTATATGATCACTCCTCATCTTTTTCTTTGCATGGAGTCTCTTTATCGTTGGGTCAGAGGTGATTACTTTCGATGCATTGGTAACGTGTAGCCTGTGCAATCACGAAATCAGAAACACTTAGTGCTGAAAATAAAGGCAATGAAAACATATTTCATATCAGGCGTGACACTCATTCCTGGGCAGGTACTGTATAACTATGTAATATAACCAAAAAGGCGACGCATAAAGGAATCCGCATCCATCAACTTACAATGATAAATGTGGAACGGATTGCACTCCGAGGTGGAACAGTTTTCATACCTAGTTATTTCACAGTACTTGAAACATCCTTAGGATATTCAATCCATTGTGTTATGATATGCTCAGTGTGACGAATTGAAATCCATTTCTTGCAAATCTATGCTTGTCTATTTTAATTATCCAAAAAGGTAACCACACAATGGTACACGATTGTGCTAGTACTATTTATAGGGGCAATTTCACCTGTTGTAGCTCATGCTCACTAACCCATGATAATGCTGAGAGTCTTTCCTTAAGTGGGAGAAGGCTAAGGCTGATTGAAAGAAATGGAACATGAATCAAAATGGGGTGGCCACGGTGGCGCGGCAGTAGAGTTGCTGCCTTACAGCGCTTGCAGCACTGGAGACCCGGGTTCGATCCTCACGATGGGTGCTGTCTGTACAGAGTTTGTACTTTCTCCTTATGACCGGGTGGGTTTTCTCCGAGATCTTCGGTTCCCTCCCACACTCCAAAGACGTGGTGTATGTGGAAATTCGCCCAAGTGTGTGCAGGATAGTGTAAGTGTACGGGGATCGCCGGCTGGCAAGGACTCGGTGGGCCGAAGGGCTTGTTTCCGTGCTGTATCTCTGAACAAAACTAAACTGAACAAGTTTAGTTGAAATGGCAAAGGAGTGACACGGTAACACAGCGGCAGAGTTTCTGCCTCATGGCACCAGAGACCTGGGTTCGATGCAGGTTAATTGGCTTGGTATGAATGTAAATTGTCCCTAACGTGTGTAGGGTAGTGTTAGTTTAGTTTAGTTTATTGTGATGTGTACCGAGGTGCAGTGAAAAGCTTTTCTTGCGTGCTAACCAGTCAGCGGAAAGACAATACTGCACATGATTACAATCAGCCCATTACAGTGGATAGATGCATGGATAGATGCATGATCAGGGAATAATGTTCAGTCCAAGGTTAAGCCAGCAAAGTCCAAACAAGGATAGACCGAGTGTCACTAATGAGGTTGGGGGATGTGCAGGGATTGTTGGTTGGTGGGCCGAAGGGCCTGATTCCGGGCTATATCTCGAAACTAAACTAATCGGAGGAAGGCTCCCTACCTGAAACGTTACCGATTTTAAAAACGGCAACCTATTTTTAGTCGCGGCCGGTTTTGAATTCTTTGAAATAATCGCCGGAATATAGAAGAAGCGGAAACCACTTTCGACCATAAGGGAGACTGACAAAAACCTCCGGGAACCTCCGGGAACCGCACGGAAACCTTGGGTGGGGCGCAAAGTTTCCAGAGGTTTCCGTTCAGGTTCCCTAAGTGGGACAGGGGCATTCGGCAGCAACTCTAACCGCTGCAAGCGCTGTAAGGCAGCAACTCTACCGCTGTGTCACTGTGCCGCAGTAAGAATGAGTAAGGATGGGGAATCTGTGGGAAATGTTATCCCAATCTACCCGTTAACCTGTGTAGGAAGGCACTGCAGATACTGATTTAAATAGAAGATAGACACAAAATTCTGGAGTACTCAGCGGGACAGGCAGCATCTCTGGAGAGAACGAATG
Organism: Okamejei kenojei; assembly: GCA_035221665.1. NCBI lineage: Eukaryota > Metazoa > Chordata > Chondrichthyes > Rajiformes > Rajidae > Okamejei > Okamejei kenojei. The sequence goes on along the minus strand of CM069131.1, from coordinate 183,016,818 downwards.
GTCAAGACCTTTCTTCAGACTGATGATGTTTCGGGTCAAGAGTCTTCTTCAGACTGTAGAAGGGTCTCGACCCAAAACATCACCCATTCCTTTTCTCCAGAGAAGCTGCTTGTCCCGCTGAGTTACTCCAGCATTTGGCCTCTATCTGCAGTTCCTTCCGACACAAAGAAATGCTGGCGTGTGCCGCAGCTCATTCTGTCAAATGATACCAATGACTCCACGTCAGTGATGGAGAGAGTGTTAATAGGGGTGGGGAAGATGCCAATCCAGTGGATTGTCTTGTTGTTGAGGCTGAACTCATCCAGGTAATTGGAAAGTATTCAATCACATTTCTGACATAATACAAATGATGGGCCTCCCCTGCACTGCAGTAGAAGCCAAACATCCTATCTAATAATTACCTGCAACTAGATACCCATCTATCTTAATATTACCATGCAAGATTTGAAACGAACATAACCAAAATTCAAAATAGAAAGAAATGCATCTGTGTCGAGTCTGTCTATCCAAGTATAGACAATAGGTGCAGGAGTAGGCCATTCAGCCCTTGGAGCCAGCACCGCCATTCAATGTGATCATGGCTGATCATCCTCAATCAGTACCCGTTCCTGCCTTCTCTGCATATCCCCAGACTGCTATCTTTAAGAACCCTATCTAGATCTCCCTTGAAATTATCCACAGAACCGGCCTCCTCTGCCTACTGAGGGAGAGAATTCCACAGACTCACAACTGGGTGAAAAAGTTCTCTCAGCATATGACAGTCCCGCCATCCCGGGAATTAACCTAGTAAACCTATGCTGCACTCCCTCAATAGCAATATTGTCCTTCCTCAAATTAGGGGACCAAAACTGCACACTATACTCCAGGTGTGGTCTCGCTAGGACCCTATGCGACTGCAGAAGGACCTCTTTGCTCCTATACTCAACTCCTCTTGTTATGAAGGCCAACATGCCCATTCGCTTTCTTCACTGCCTGCTGTACCTGCATGCTAACCATCATTGACTGATGAACAAGGACCCCCAGATCCCATTGTACTTCCTCTCTTTCCCAACTTGACACCATATAGATAAAAATCTGTCTTCCTGTTTTTGCTACCAATGTGGATAACCTCACATTTATCCGCATTAAACTGCATCTGCCATGCATCTGCCCACTCCCCCAACCTGTCCAAGTCACCCTGCATTCTCATAGCATCCTCTTCACAGTTCACACTGTCGCCCAGCTTCGTGTCATCTGCAAATTTGCTAATGTTAGTTAGATGAATCCCTTCATCTAAATCATTGATGTATATCATGGAGTGTCACAGCACAGAAACAGGCCCTTCCCTCATAAGGTCATAAGGTCATAAGGTCAAAAGGAATAGGAACAGAATTAGGCTATTCGACCCATCAAGTCCACACTGCCATTCAATCATGGCTGATCAGTCTCGCCCTGTGAACCCCATTCTCCTGCCTTCTCCCCATAACCTCTGACACCTGTACTAATCAAGAATCTATCTTTCTTTGCCTTAAAAATATCCACTGTCTCGGCCTCCACAGCCATTTGTGGCAAATAATTCCACAGATTCACCTCCCTCTGACTAAAGAAATTTCTCCTCATCTCCTTCCTAAATGAGCGTCATTTCATTCTGAGGCTTTGGCCATTAGTCCTAAACTCTGCCACTAGTGGAAACATCCTCTCCACATCCACTCTATCCAAGCCCTTCAATATTCTGTAGGTTTCAATGAGGTCCCCCCTCATTCTTCTAAACTCCAGCGAGTATAGGCCCAGTGCCGACAAACGCTCATCATAGGTTAACCTACTCACACCTGGGATCATTCTTGTAAACCTCCTTTAGACCCCCTCCAGAGCCAACACATCCTTCCTCAGTTATGGAGTCCAAAATTGTTCGCAATATTTCAAATGCTGCCTGACCAGCGCCTTATAAAGCCTCAATCCATTTCATTCCAACTCATCCATTTTGAGCAAGAAACCCCACCTAAGTTTGTGAGCCATTTGCCCGTCAACGTGTCCGATTCACCCAGTTTTATTCCACCAGGGAGGTCTTACCTTCCACTACCTGCAATGTCCGGCAACTACCTTCAACTAGCATCGCAACCGGCTTCGACTAAAAAATTACCGATTTTTTAGACGGCAACCTATTTTTAGTCGCGGCCGGTTTTGATTTCTTTGAAATAATCGCCGGAACATAGAAGAAGCGGAAGCCACTTTCGACCATTACGGAGACTGACAAAAACCTCCAGGAACCTCCGGGAGCCGCACGGAAACCTTGGGTGGGGCGCAAAGTCTCCAGAGGTTTCCGTTCGGTTTCCTAAATGGGACAGGGGCATTAGTGGGACAGGGGCGTTAGGCAGCAACTCTACCGCTGTGTCACCGTGCCGCAGTAAGGATGGGGAATCTGTGGGAAATGTTATCCCAATCTACCCGTTAACCTGTGTAGGAAGGCACTGCTGATGCTGATTTAAATCGAAGATAGACACAAAATGCTGGAGTACTCAGCGGGACAGGCAGCATCTCTCTAGAGAAGGAATGGTCAAGACCCTTCGTTGACGTTTCGGGTCGAGAGTCTTCTTCAGACTGTAGAAGGGTCTCGACCCGAAACATCACCCATTCCTTTTCTCCAGAGATGCTGCTTGTCCCGCTGAGTTACTCCAGCATTTGGCCTCTATCTGCAGTTCCTTCCGACACAAAGAAATGCTGGCGTGTGCCGCAGCTCATTCTGTCAAATGATACCAATGACTCCACGTCAGTGATGGAGAGAGTGTTAATAGGGGTGGGGAAGATGCCAATCCAGTGGATTGTCTTGTTGTTGAGGCTGAACTCATCCAGGTAATGGGAGAGTATTCAATCACATTTCTGACATAATACAAATGATGGGCCTCCCCTGCACTGCAGTAGAAGCCAAACATCCTACCTAATAATTACCTGCAACTAGATACCCATCTATCTTAATATTACCATGCAAGATTTGAAACAAACATAACCAAAATTCAAAATAGAAAGAAATGCATCGGTGTCGAGTCTGTCTATCCAAGTATAGACAATAGGTGCAGGAGTAGGCCATTCAGCCCTTGGAGCCAGCACCGCCATTCAATGTGATCATGGCTGATCATCCTCAATCAGTACCCGTTCCTGCCTTCTCTGCATATCCCCAGACTGCTTTCTTTAAGACCCCTATCTAGGTCTCCCTTGAAATTATCCAGAGAACCGGCCTCCTCTGCCTACTGAGGGAGAGAATTCCACAGACTCACAACTGGGTGAAAAAGTTCTCTCAGCATATGACAGTCCCGCCATCCCAGGAATTAACCTAGTAAACCTATGCTGCACTCCCTCAATAGCAATATTGTCCTTCCTCAAATTAGGGGACCAAAACTGCACACTATACTCCAGGTGTGGTCTCACTAGGGCCCTGTACAACTGCAGAAGGACCTCTTTGCTCCTATACTCAACTCCTCTTGTTATGAAGGCCAACATGCCATTCGCTTTCTTCACTGCCTGCTGTACCTGCATGCTTACTTTCATTGACTGATGATCAAGGACCCCCCCCCAGATCCAATTGTACTTCCCCTTTTCCCAACTTGACACCAAATAATCTGCCTTCCTGTTTTTGCTACCAAAGTGGTAAGCTCACATTTACCCACATTAAACTGCATCTGCCATGCATCTGCCCACTCCCCCAACCTGTCCAAGTCACCCTGCATTCTCATAGCATCCTTTCACAGTTCACACTGCCACACAGCTTCGTGTCTTCTGCACATTTGCTAATGTTACTTAGATGAATCCCTTCATCTAAATCATTGATGTATATCGTGGAGTGTCACAGCACAGAAACAGGCCCTTCCCTCATAAGGTATTAAGGTAAAAATGAATAGGAATAGAATTAGGCTATTCGACCCATCAAGTCCACACTGCCATTCAGAGGCCCAGGAGCCGTTGGTGAGGGAGGAGCGTTGTCCGAGCGATGAGGGAAATCCGTAACATTCTAAATCTGTAACGTTCCATTCAATTAACTGGGTTTCGGGAAGCCGCTGATTGGTGGACTGAGTACGCAGCTGATTGGCAGTCAGATTCCAGTTGTTTGTAGTGTACTGTACTTTGCACTTTGTATTGTATTTTTTGTATTGTAGTTTGTATTTTGTATTGTATCCAGGGTAAGGGAAGTATGAGTGCCAGGGCAGCTTACTGTTCTGGATGTCGGATGTGGGAGGTCATGGGGTCGGGTAGCCCTCCAGAAGTCCACATCTGCGCCAGGTGCGTCGAGATGGGGCTCCTAAGGGACTGTGTTAGGAACCTGGAGCAGCAGCTCGATGACCTCCGTCTGGTCCGGGAGAGTGAGGAGGTCATAGAGAGGAGCTACAGGGAGGTAGTCTCTCCAAAACCACAGGAGGCAGACAAGTGGGTCACGGTTAGGAGAGGCAAGGGGCAGAGGCGGGCGCTAGAGAGTACCCCGGTGGCTGTACACCTTGGAAATAAGTTCTCCTGTTTGAGTGCTGTTGGGGGAGACAGCTTACCTGGGGATAGCAACAGCGACCTGGCCTGTGGTACAGACACCGGCCCTGTTGCTCAGAAGGGTAAGGAAAAGAAGAGGAGGGCATTAGTAATAGGGGACTCTATAGTTAGGGGGTCAGATTGGCGATTCTGTGGATGCAGTCCGGAGACCCGGATGGTAGTTTGCCTCCCTGGTGCCAGGGTCCGGGATGTGTCTAAACGTGTCCAAGATATCCTGAAAAGGGAGGAGAGGAGCCTGAGGTCGTGGTACATATTGGTACCAATGACATAGGTAAAAAAAGAGAAGAGATCCTGAAAGGAGAATTTAGGGAGTTAGGAAGAGAGTTAAGGAAAAGAACCGTAAACATAACAATCTCAGGATTACTTCCTGTGCCACGCGACAGTGAGAGTAGGAATGGAGCAAGGTGGAGGATAAAATGCCTGGCTGAAGGACTGGTGCAGAGGGTAGGGATTCAAGTTTCTGGATCAATGGAACCTCTTTTGGGGAAGGAGTGACCTGTATAAAAAGGACAGGTTGCACTTGAACCCGAGGGGGACCAGTATCCTGGCAGGGAAATTTGCAAAGGCTACCGGGGGGACTTTAAACTAGAACGGTTGGGGGGGAGGGACTCAAATAGAGAAAGCCAGTAAACAGGGTCTGAGGCAGGAGGCAGAGAAGGGAAGCACTCAGACCCAACATGTAGGGGGGAAAAGAAGAAAACAATAATAAACAGAGAATAAGAGGTGGTGGGTTTCCAGGGCAAAAATCAAAAGGGACCACTTGTCAACATAATTGTTTAAGGAGTAAGAGTGTTGTAAAAACAAGCCTGAAGGCTTTGTGTCTCAATGCAAGGAGCATTCGTAATAAGGTGGATGAGTTGAATGTGCAGATAGCTATTAATGACTATGCTATAGTTGGGATCATGGAGACATGGCTCCAGGGGGACCAAGGCTGGGAGCTGAACATCCAGGGATATTCAATATTCAGGAGGGATAGACAGAAAGGAAAGGGAGATGGGGTAGCGTTGCTGGTGAGAGAGGAGATTAATGCAATAGAAAGGAAGGACATTAGCTTGGAGGATGTGGAATCGATATGGGTAGAGCTGCGAAACTCTAAGGGGCAGAAAACGCTAGTGGGAGTTGTGTACAGGCCACCTAACAGTAGTAGTGAGTTGGGGATGGCATCAAACAGGAAATTAGAAATGCGTGCAACAAGGGTAAAACAGTTATAATGGGTGACTTCAATTTAAATATAGATTGGTTGAATCAATGGGCAGGGGTGCTGAGGAAGAGGTATTCTTGGAATGTATGCGGGATAGTTTTCTAAACCAACATGTAGAGGAACCAACGAGAGAGCGGGCTATTCTAGACTGGGTATTGAGTAATGAGGAAGGGTTAGTTAGCAGTCTTGTTGTGCGGGGCCCTTGGGCAAGAGTGACCATAATAGGCTTGAGTTCTTCATTAGGATGGAGAGTGACATAATTAAGTCAGAAACAAGGGTTCTGAACTTAAACAACGGTTACTTTGAAGGTATGTGAAGTGAATTGGCCAAGATGGACTGGCAAGTGATTCTAAAAGGGTTGACAGTGGATGTGCAATGGAAGGTATTTAAAGACTGCATGGATGAACTACAACAATTGTTCATCCCCAGTTTGGCAAAAGAATAAATCGGGACAGGTAGTGCATCCATGGATAGCAAGGGAAATCAGGGATGGTATAAAAACAAAAGATGAAGCATACAAATTAGCCAGAAAAAGCAGCCTACCAGAGGACTGGGAGAAATTCAGAGTTCAGCAGAGGAGGACAAAGGACTTAATTAGGAAAGGGAAAATAGATTATGAAAGAAAACTGGCAGGGAACATAAAAACTGACTGCAAATGTTTTTTATAGATATGTGAAGAGAAAGAGATTAGTTAAAACAAATGTAGGTCCCTTGCAGTCAGAAACAGGTGAATTGATCATGGGGAACAAGGACATGGCAGACCAATTGAATAACTACTTTGGTTCTGTCTTCACTAAGGAAGACATAAATAATCTGCCAGAAATAGCAGGGGACCGGGGGTCAAATAAGGTGGAGGAACTGAATGAAATCCAGGTTAGCCGAGAAGTGGTGTTGGGTAAATTGAATGGATTAAAGGCCGATAAATCCCCAGGGCCAGATAGTCTGCATCCCAGAGTACTCAAGGAGGTAGCCACAGAAATAGTGGATGCATTCGTGATAATTTTTCAAAACTCCTTAGATTCTGGAGTAGTTCCTGAGGATTGGAGGGTAGCTAATGTAACCCCACCTTTTAAAAAAGGAGGGAGAGAGAAAAACGGGGAATTACAGACCAATTAGTCTAACATCGGTAGTGGGTAACTGCTAGAGTCAGTTATTAAAGATGGGATAGCGGTATATTTGGAAAGTGGTGAAATCATTAGACAAAGTCAGCATGGATTTATAGGGAAATTTATGTCTGACGAATCTTATAGACTTTTTCGAGGATGTAACTAGCAGAGTGGAAATGGGAGAACCAGTGGATGTGTTATATCTAGACTTTCAGAAGGCCTTCGACAAGGTCCCACATAAGAGATTAGTGTACAAACTTAAAGCACACGGTATTGGGGGTTCAGTATTGATGTGGATAGAGAACTGGCTGGCAGACAGGAAGCAAAAGGGTAGGAGTAAACGGGTCCTTTTCAGAATGGCAGGCAGTGACCAGTGGGGTACCTCAAGGCTCAGTGCCTGGACCCTAGCTATTTACAATATATATTAATGATTTGGATGAGGGAATTGACTGCAACATCTCCAAGTTTGAGGATGACACTAAGCTGGGGGGTAGTGTAAGGAGTGAGGAGGATGCTAGGAGGAAGGTTCTACTGCAGTTGTACAGGGTTTTGGTGAACCACACCTGGAGTATTGCGTACAGTTTTGGTCTCCAAATCTGAGAAAAGACATTCTTGCCATAAGGGGGGTACAGAGAAGGTTCACCAGACTGATTCCTGGGATGTCAGGACTTTCATATGAGGAAAGACTGGATAGACTTGGCTTGTACTCGCTATAATTTAGAAGACTGAGGGGGGATCTTATAGAAACTTACAAAATTCTTAAGGGTTGGTTAGGCTAGATGCAGGAAGATTGTTCCCGATGTTGGGGAGGTCCAGAACAAGGGGTCACAGTCTAAGGATAAAGGGGAATTCCTTTAGGACCGAGATGAGGAAAACATTTTTCACACAGAGAGTGGTGAGTCTCTGGAATTCTCTGCCACATAAGGTAGTTGAGGCCAGTTCATTGGCTATATTTAAGAGGAGTTAGATGTGGCCCTTGTGGCTAAAGGGGTCAGGGTGTATGGAGTGAAGGCAGGTACAGGATACTGAGTTGGATGATCAGCCATGATCATATTGAATGGCGGTGCAGGCTCGAAGGGCCGAATGGCCTGCTCCTGCACCTATTTTATATGTTTCTATGTTTCTATTCAATCATGGCCGCACTATCTCGCCCTCCTATCCCCATTCTCCTGCCTTCTCCCCATAACCTCTGACACCTGTACTGTTTAAGAATCAATCTTTCTCTGCCTTAAAAATATCCACTGACTTGGCCTCTACAGCCTTCTGTGGCAAAGAATTCCACAGATTCACCACCCTCTGACTAAAGAAATGTCTCCTAATTTCCTTCCTATAATAACGTCCTTTAATTCTGAGGCTATGGCCTCTAGTCCTAGACTCTCCCACTAGTGGAAACATCCTCTCCACATCTACTCTATCCAAGCCCTTCAATATTCTGCATGTTTCAATGAGGTCCCCCCTCATTCTTCTGAACTCCAGCGAGTACATGCCCAGTGTCGACAAACGCTCATCATAGGTTAACCTACTCACACCTGGGATCATTCTTGTAAACCTCCTCTGGACCCTCTCCAGAGCCAGCACATCCTTCCTCAGTTATGGTGTCCAAAATTGTTCGCAATATTTCAAATGCTGTCTGACCAGAGCCTTATAGAGCCTCAATCCATTTCATACCAACTCATCCATTTTGAGCAAGAAGCCCCACCTAAGCTTGTGAGCCATTTGCCCGTCAGCTTGTCCCATTCTGTATTACCTTGAGTTGTGTGGTTGTGTGGAAGACAGAGCACCCTAAGTTAAAGGGGTGTGTGGAAGACCTTGACATAAAGGGGAGTGTGGGAAACAGATTCATAGTCATACAGCGTGGAAACAGCCGCTTTGGTCCAACTTGTCCACACGGCCAACATGTCCCACTCGTTCCACTTGCCTGCCTTTGGGCCATATCCCTCTAAACCTGTCTTACCCATGCAACTGTCTAAATGCTTCTTAAACATTGCGATAGTACCTGCCTCAGCTACCTCCTCTGGCAGCTCATTCTATATACCCACGAAATATCTTCACGTTAGTGCAGCCTGGGATCTGTACCAGGATCTAGAATGCGAATGTCGACAAACATGTTCCACCTGCTCGCAATTGGCCCATATCCCTCTAAACCTATCCTATCCATGTACCTGTCCAAATGATAGTACCTGCCTCTAGTACTCCTCTGGCAGCTTGTTCCATGCACCCACCAGCGTTTCTGAAGAAAGTTATCCCTCAGGTTCCTATTATATCGTTCCACCCTCACCTTAAACCTATGTCCTCTTATTATTGATTCCCCCACTCTGGGCAAAAGATTCTGTGCATTTACCTGATCTATTCCTCTTGAGATTGTGTCCATCTCTATACGATCGCCACTCACCCTCCTGCGCTCCAAGGAATAAAGTCCTACCTGCATTCCTAGATCTCTCTGCTCTGAACCAGATTTGATAAGAGAACTCGAGGTAAAGGAACCGCATGGAGGTAGTGATCATAATATGATTAGTTTTAATCTGCAATTTGATAAGGAGAAGGTTAAATCGGAAGTGACAGTGATGCAGTTGAACAAACGGGACTATGAAGGCATGAGAGAGGAGCTGGCCAAGGTAGACTGGAAAGGAATCCTGGCAGGAATGACGGTGGAACAGCAATGGCAGGAATTTCTGGGCATAATCCGGAAGATGCAGGATCATTTCATCACTGCCACTTCCGATTTAACCTTCTCCTTCTCAAAATGTAGATTAAAACTAATCATATTATGATCACTACCACCAAGCGGTTCCTTTACCTCGAGTTCTCTTATCAAAACTGGTTCATTAGACAACACTAAATCCAGAATTGCCTTTTCTCTGGTTGGCTCCATTACAAGCTGCAACTTACACCCTACATCCGGGCTACTGTTTGGGGGTCTGTAGATAACACCAATTAGATAACTAAGTAGATAATCAATAGTCCTTGATTATGCTGCTGGCCTTGCCGAGACAGCGTGAGGTATAAATGGAGTCAATGGAAGGGAGGTTGGTTTGTGCAATGGCCTGGGCTGCGTCCACAATTCGCTGCAATTTCTTACGGTCCTGGATGGAGCATTTCCCAAACCAAGTTGTGATGCATCGTGATAAAATGCTTTTTATGGTGCATCTGTAGAAGTTGGTGAGAGTTGTTGGGGACATGTCAAATTACACTAGAACTACCCTACACACTGGGGAAAACACAATTTTTGTCCCCAATGCCAATTAACCTACAAACCTGCATGTCTTTGTAGTGTGGGAGGAAACCGAAGAACTCGGAGGAAACCCACGCAGGTCATTGTGAGGATGTACAAACTCTGTACAGACAGTGCCCGTAGCCAGGATCGAACGTGGGTCCCTGGCGCTGTAAGCGGTAAGGCAGTGACTGCCGCTGCGCCACCGTGCCACCCTGTTGTTAGTCAAGCTAGTCGACAAACCAATTCTCACCTTCCTTCCCCATGGTAATGCTCCAGTTTAACTTTCTCCTCTGACTCTCCTGCATGGCCCACACAACACGTGGAACTGACTCTTCACTGGGTGTTTCTAAGGCAGAGACTGATAGATTCTGGATTAGTACGGGTGTGAAAGGTTATGGGGAGAAGGCAGGAGAATGGGGTGGAGAGGGTAATATAGATTGGCCATGATTGAATGGTGGAGTCGGCATAATGGGCCAAATGGTTTAATTCTGCTCTTATGACATGGACTATGGATATATGGACTATGAACACGGATTAGGGATTCATGGATTAGGGATTTATAGATTAGGGATTTATGGATTAGGGATTTATGGATTAGGGATTTATGGACTATGGACTATGGACTATGACTATTTTCCTATCTGGGACACATGACAATAAACTCACTTGAACTGGAACTTGAACTTGATTTATGGACTTATGGACTCTCACTGCTGCTTCCCTCATCTAAGGGTATCTCTTTCCTAAACTCTCCTTTAATTCAAGGTATCTCTGTCACCCACCCTCCCCTTTAGTACAGGATATTTCTGTCAACCACTCTTCCCTTTAACTCAGATAGCTCTGTCTTCGACCTTCCCCTTTAACTCAGGATATCTCTGTCTACTACCCTCCCCTTTAACAGGGTAACAATGTTTTCCACACTCCCATTTGACTCAGGGTGTCTCTGTTTTTCACCCCCGCTCTCACCCCATTCTCACTCTGTGGCGAGTAGGAGGCAACCGTGGCTGACAAGAGAAGTTATGGATAGAATAAAACTAAAAGAAAAGATGTATAACACAGCAAAGAGTAGCCGGAAGCCAGAGGATTGAGAAACTTTCGTAGGACAACAGAAGGAAAGAAAACGGGCAATACAGGCTGAAAAGATGAAGTACAAGGGGAAGCTGGCCATGAATATAAAGAAGGACTGTGAAAGTTTCTTTAGATATGTTAAGGGAAAAAGGGTAGCAAAGTCAAATGTGGGTCCCGTGAAGGCAGACGGGTGAAATTATTATAGGTAACGAGGAAATGGCATAAGAGTCAAACGTACTTCGGATCTGTCTTCACTAAGGAAGACACAAACAATCTCCTAGATGTACTGAAGGACATAGGATCTAAGGGGGTAGAGGAACTGAAATAAATTTTCATTAGGCGAGAGATAGTATTGGGTAGGCTAATGGGACTGATGGGTGATAAATCCCCTGGACCTGATGGTCTGCATCCCAGGGTCCTCAGGGAGGTGGGTCTAGAAATAGTAGACGCATTGGTGATTATTTCCCAATGTTCAATAGATTCAGGATCAGTTCCTGTGGATTGGAGGATAGCTAATGTTATCCCACTTTTCAAGAAAGGAGTGAGAGAGAAAATAATAATGGGGCATTTGGAAAGCAGTAAAAGGATTAGTCCAAGTCAACATGGATTTATGAAAGGGAAATCATGCTTGACTAATCATCTGGAATTTTTTGAGGATGTGACAAGTTAAATGGATGAAGGGGAGCCAGTGGATGTAGTATATCTAGACTTTCAGAAAGCCTTTGACAGGGTCCCGCACAGGAGACTGGTGACTAAAATTAGAGCACATGGTATTGGGGGTAGGGTGTTGACATGGATAAAAAATTGGTTGGCAGACAGGAAGAAAAGAGTAGGAGTAAATGGGTCCTTTTCAGAATGGCAGGCGGTGGCGGGTGGAGTGCCGCAAGGCTCGGTGTTGGGGCTGCAACTGTTTACCATATATATTAATGGTTTGGAAGAGGGAATTAGGAGCAACACTAGCAAGTTTGCGGATGACAAGAAATTGGGTGGCAGTGTGAACTGTGAAGAGGATGTAAGAAGGTTGCAGGATAATCTGGACAGGTTGAGTGAGTGGGCAGATGCGTGGCAGATGCAGAATAATATAGATAAATGTGAGGTTATCTACTTTGGCGGCAAAAACAAGGGGATAAATTATTATCTCAATGGGGTTAGGTTAGGTAAGGGGGAGGTGCAGCGAGACCTGGGTGTCCTTGTATACCGGTCACTGAAAGTTGGCGTGCAGGTACAGCAGGCAGTGAAGAAAGCTAATGGAATGTTGGCCTTCATAAGAGGTTTTCAGTATAGGAATAAAGAGGTTCTTCTGCTGTTGTATAGAGCTCTGGTAAGACCACATCTGGAGTAGTGTGTACAGTTTTGGTCTCCTAATTTGAGGAAGGACATCCTTGTGATTGAGGCAGTAGGTTCACAAGATTGATCCCTGGGATGGCGGGACTGTCATATGAGGAAAGATTGAAAAGACTAGGCTTGTATTCACTGGAGTTTAGAAGGATGAGGGGGAACCTTACAGAAATATATAAAATTATAAAAGGACTTGACAAGCTAGATGCAGGAAAAATGTTCCCAATGTTGGGCGAGTCCAGAACCAGGGGCCATAGTCTTGGAATAAAGGGAAGGCATTTTAATACTGAGGTGAGAAAAAACGTTTTCACCCAGAGAATTGTGAATTTATGGAATTCCCTGCCACAGAGGGCTGTGGAGGCCAAGTCACTGGATGGATTTAAGAGAGCGTTAGATAGAGCTCTAGGGGCTTGTGGAATCAAGGGATATGGGGAGAAGGCAGGCACGGGTTATTGACAGGGGACAATCAGCCATGATCACAATGAATGGTGGTTCGGGCTCGAAGGGCTGAATGGCCTCCTCCTGCACCTATATTCTATGCTTCTATGTTTCTATGTCACACCCTGGTCACTCCCTCTTCCACCTTTTCCCATCAGCCAAAAGCTACAGAAGTGTGAAAACGCACACCTCCAGATTCAGGGACAGTTTCTTCCCAGCTGTTATCAGGCAACTGAATCATCCTACCACAACTAGAGAGCAGTGCTGAACTACTATCTACCTCTTTGATGTCCCGCGGACTATTCTTGACCGGACTTTGCTGGCTTTACCTTACACTAAACCTTATTCTCTTATCATGTATCTATACACTGTGAATGAATCAATTGTAATTATGTATTGTCTTTCTGCTGACTGGTAATCATGCAACAAAAAGCTTTTCACAGTACCTCGGTACACGTGACAGTAAATGAAACTGAACTGAACTGTAAAGTGCGATCGCTGATCAGCGCAGATCAGAGGGCCGAAGGACCGGTTTCCACACTGTATCTCTAATGTTTAAAGGTAAACGTGAATTCCTCACTCTGGCGACCACACATGCTGGGCTGACGCATCAGTCTTTGCCCTCTTGGTCCCCTGCAGTTAATGATGCATGGTGTGCGCAAATGCAATTCTGTGCTTCCCCTGTGCATTCAAAATGAGCAGATATCTGTGAGAAATCACCAATTACGACAAGACTGACGGCCACGGGCAACCTTTCACACATCATACAAATTTGATGGTGTTGAGTTTCTGAAGACGTTACTGTAAATTGAGATGGTGTTCACCCACTGGGCCAGTCTGCTCTTAAACATAAATACTGTATGAGATTGTATGCTCTTTGTTCGCCAGTGTTTCAAAGTGATCGGGTATCTGCAGTTGTTTCTTCACACGGGTCCTCCTCAGCTCTGTTTTAACCGACCCGGATGAGGTAAAACTGCTCAGAGTTCTCTGTAAAAAAAAAAAAAAAAAACATGCTAGAGTAACTCAACGAGTCAGGCAGCATCTCTGGAGAACATGGTCAGGTGACGTTTCAGGTCGGGATCAGTCTGAAGAAGGGTCCCAACACAAAATGTCACCTATCCCCGGCTGAGTTACTCCAGCACACTTTGTGTCTTTTTTAATAAACCAGCGTCAACAGTTCCTTGTGAGTCCACAGTTCACTGCGTACTGTCTCTTTTTAAAAAGCTTGTTAAAACTAAGCGCATCAAAAAATTAAATAATACATGTACAAATACGACAAATAATGTGACATATAATATTATGTGAAATTACGAAAGAAAATGACATGAGGAATAACTTTTTGGGTGGAAGTGTCAAAGACCAGACTTTGAACTTGGACTTTAGAGAAACAGGTTCTGCACCCCACTGAGTCCGCGCTGACCAGTGACCACCCCGTACACTAGCACTATCCTACACACCAGGGACAATTTACAATCTTTACTAATTAAGCTACAAACCTGTACGTCATTGGAGCGTGGGAGGAAACCGGAGCAACCGGAGAAAACCTACGCAGGTCACAGAGAGGGCGCACCAACTCCGTACAGAGAGCTGTCGTAGTCGGGATCGAACCCGGGCCTCGGACACTGTAAGGCAGCAACTCTACCGCTGCGCCACCGTACATGCCGCCACATTTGCTTGAAGATTCCGTGCAGCAACAAAGAAGCACTGTTTCTCTTCCCCTGACAGCTGCCCCACCAATATTTCCGAATTGACTTTAATCCATCTTTCAATCCAGCAAGGCATCTTTACAAGGAGATGTGTGGCACCTGCAGGCAGGTCAAGCGAGAGTTGAATGTTTCAACTAGTCAGAATGAAGTGCTGCGCTACTGTACCACCCCAGAATCATAGCTTTAAGGTAAGAGGGGTGTAGTTTGAAGGAGATGTGTGGGGCAATTTTGTTTTTTACACTGAGGGCTTGGCTGTGGGTGCCTGGAATGTGCTACCAGTGGTGGTGGCATTTACAATTTACAATAGACAATAGGTGCAGGAGTAGGACAATCGGCCAGCACCGCCATTCAATGTGATCATGGCTGATCATCCCCAATCAGTACCCCGTTCCTGCCTTCTCCCCATATCCCCTGACTCCGCCATCTTTAGGAGCCCTATCTTGCTCTCTCTTGAAAGCATCCAGAGAACCGGCCTTCACCGCCTTCTGAGGCAGAGAATTCCACAGACTCACAACTCTCTGTGAGAAAAAGTGTTTCCTCATCTCTGTTCTAAATTGCACACCCCTTGTTCTTAATAAGTGGCCCCTGGTTCTGGACTCCCCCAACATCGTTAAACATGTTTCATGCCTCTAGCCTGTCCAAACCCTTAATAATCTTATATGTTTCAATAAGATCCCCTCTATTCCTTCTAAACTCCAGAGTATACAAGCCCAGCCGCTCCATTCTCTCAGCATATGACAGTCCCGCCATCCCGGGAATTAACCTTGTGAACCTACGCTGCACTCCCTCAATAGCAATCGTGACGTTTAAAAGGCTTTTAAATAAGCACAGATATTTGCATGGGATGGAAAGGTATAGATCATGTGTAGGCAAATTAAATTAGTTTATGTTGACACCATGTTGGACACAGACTCTGTGGGTGGAAGGGCCTGATCCTGTGCTGTACTGTTCCATGTGCTCTTCCTGAAGTAAACTATTCCGCCTACTTTGTAGAAGGTCTCCTCCTCTCTCCGAAGACAGTTTAACAACCTCCTCGCTGCGTCTAGCACTCAAATACACCTGGAACATTTCCTCTCCATTTCTAGATCTCACTACCTCCATTGCAGGTGACAAACTACTGACCGACATCTACTATACACCCACTGACTCCCATGGCTATCTGGACTACACTTCTTCCCACCTTGTTTCCTGTACGGACTCCATCCCCTACTCCCAATTCCTCCGTCTACGCCGCATCTGCACCCATGATGAGGTGTTCCACACCAGGGCATCGGAGATGTCCTCATTCTTCAGGGAACGGGGGGTTCTCCTCTTCTACAATAGATGAGGCTCTCACCAGGGCCTCTTCTATACCTCGTAACTCTGCTCTCACTCCCCATCCCCCCCACTCGTAACAAGGGCAGAGTCCCCCTTGTCCTCACCTTCCACCCTACCAGCCGTCACATACGGCAAATAATCCTCCAACATTCTTGCCAACTCCAACGGGATCCCGCCACTGGCCACAACTTCCCATCTCCTCCCCATGTCTGCTTTCCACAGAGACCGCTCCCTCCGTAACTCCCTGGTCAATTTGTCCCTTCCCACCCAAACCACCCCCTCTCCTGGCACTTTCCCTTGCAACCGCAGGAAATGCTACACTTGTTGCTTTACCTCCCCCCTTGACTCCATTCAAGGACCCAAACAGTCTTTCCAGGTGCGGCAGAGGTTCACCTGTACCTCCTCCAACCTCATCTATTGCATCCGCTGCTCTGGGTGTCAGCTGCTCTACATCGGTGAGACCAAGCGTAGGCTTGGCGATCGCTTCACCCAACATGCAGGTAGATGGGACTAGGTGAGAGTAAGTGTTCGGCATGGACTAGAAGGGCCGAGATGGACTGATTCTGTGCTGTAATTGTTATATGGTTATACAGTTATAACACCTCTGCTCGGTTCGCCTTAACCAACCTGATCTCCCGGTGGCTCAGCACTTCAACTCCACCCTCCCATTCTGAATCCGACCTTTCTGTCCTGGGCCTCCTCCATGGCCAGAGTGAGGCCCACTGTAAATTGGAGGAGCAGCGCCTCATATTTTGCTTGCGCAGCTTACACCCCAGCGGTATGAACATTGACCTTCAATCTCAGGTAAACCCGTGCTTTCTCCTCCCCTTCTCAGCTCTCCCTCAGCCCACTGTCTCTACCTCTTTCTTCCCACCCCCCCCCTCGCATCCGTCTGAAGAAGGGTCTCGACCCGAAACGTCGCCTATTTCCTTCGCTCCATAGATGCTGCCTCACCCGCTGAGTTTCTCCAGCAATTTTGTCTACCTTCGATTTTCCAGCATCTGCAGTTCCTTCTTGAACACCATACTGATATGTTATCTGTACTCTGATTGAATCTCCTCGATATCACCTTCTCCCCAGCCAACATTGGATCATTTTGTGCGCCAGCTTTCCTTGATCATGGGTGCTGCCTTAGATTTGTTCTTTTGACACCTTTCATTCATTTGTTTGTTGTACTTTTTCATACCCCCAGTTTCCCTCTCCCTTGACTCTCAGTCTGAAAAAGGGTGGCACGCTGACACAGTGGTAGAGTTACTGCTTTACAGTGCTTGTAGTGCCGGAGACCCGTGTTCGATCCCTCGACCTGCTTTTCCCCCGAGATCTCCAGTTTCCTCCCACACTCCAAAGACGTTCAGGTTCGTAGGTTAATTGGCTTGGTGTATGTGCAAATTGTCCCGAATGAGGATAGTGTTAATGTGCGGGGATCGCTGCTTGGAGTGAACTCGGTGTCCGCACCAACCAGCGATCTCCCTACACTAACGCCATCCTTGACAATAGGGACAATTTACAATGTTACTGAAAGCCAATTAACCTACAAATCTGCACATCTTTGGAGTGTGGGAGGAAACCGGTGCACCCAGAGAAAACCCAGGCAGGTTACGGGGAGAACGAACAAACTATAGACAGCACCTGTGGTCAGGACCAAACCCTGGTCTGGCACTGTAAGGCAGCAACTCTACTGCTGTATCACCGTGCTGCCTGTACTTCCTGACTCTTGTGCTCAATTCCCCGATTCATGAAGGCAAGGATTCTTGCAGCATTTTCTGTTTTATTCAGGCTCCTATTGTAATGCTCTCAAGAGAGTTGGAAACACTGATCTGGCTTTGGATTTCCACTGTCATCCACCTGTCATCAGTTCACTAACTTGCTTTCCCTCTGGGCCACATCAGTAAACACCCTTTATAATTCTGACACTGAGAACAGAAGATAGTGTTTGACTCGAGCTGTTACCATGTATGCATTTTGTCACCATATGGAAATTGCAAAGGAAAGTAAAATCCAATTAAAGGTGATGATGATCAGAGAGTTTTATTTAATGCTCTGGTCTGAAGTGCTTCAAGTAATCGAGAAGCCAATTAGTACATGGGATGGCTAACCTGTCAACGGCATGAAAAGACGCATCCTTTAGGCAATGTTGTCTTCACATACTTGTTGTATTCTGTCAACATCTTTCAAAGAAAATACGCTAACGTTGTCACAGCAGTTGTCGAGGAAGATTAAACAACAAAGTGCAACATAAGGTAGGTGCTGTCACGTGTGTGTGGGACCCCAGCAGCAGAAAAATAAGTTTGCCTTTAAAGAACCTCTCTTATGTGGAAAAAAACCCACCTCAAAGCTCATCGCAAAAGACCTACCAAACAAAATAGAAAGATTAAACAAGAACTTACCAGTTTGAAGTTTGATCTTTATTTTATGAGGAGTTACGATGAGGGACTACGTGAAGAACCCCGTCCAGCCGCACGTGCGTCAATCTTCAAAGCAGCGGAGTGAAATCACAGTTAATAGTGACTGAAGTTTAATAGTAAGATAACAGAAGACTAGAACTACCAGATGATATTTAGGAGGGTTGGGAGCGGAGGGCACTTAGTCCCTCATCGTAACTTCTCATAAAATAAAGATCAAACTTCAAACTGGTAAGTTCTCATTTAATCTTGCTATTTTACTTCGGAGTCACGCGAGTGACTGTGTGAAGATTTCAAAGCTCTGTGATTTCATGCCGCAGACGCAAATCCGACCTCTCACTGCATTAATGTACTCAAATAGTTAAATAATCAATAATGCATCAATCATAACATTGTATAAATGAATTAATGGTTTATTTACAAAGAAAAACAATAGCAACCCCTCTATCTCAGCGGGAACCTATATAACAGAACTTAAAACAGACTCAGCAAAAACCCCCAGCCTTGCAATCGGCTTATGATAAGATTTCTGGAAGGTCAGCTCACTGGACCACCCTGCGGCCGTGAGGATATGGTCTATAGGCACGTCCATCGCCCTGGCCGTGGAAGGTGATGCTGCCCTGGTGGAATGAGATTTGAATTTATCAGTATCAATCCCAGCACTTCCCAGAACCTGCTTTAGCCACCTTGAGATTGCTTGCACCAACACCTTACTGTGTGGTTTTTGTGGCTAATAAATTATGCGGATTCTGTTCCTCGTAGGACTCTGTTAGCCTCAATGTAATTGGACAAATGTGACACTACACACAGGTGAGCATCTTTTGGGTATGCTGAAAAAACAATCTTACATCCTGTCATGCCTACTCTACTATGTTTGAGCAGATCATAAACATAAAAAGTGATGGCATCTGCCGATACCTGCATTCTGTCTAGCCGCAGCTTCTGCAATGTCTGCACACGTTGGGCTGATACCAACGCCATAAGCATGACCACCTTCATGGTTAGTTTGGCTAGAGATAGGCCTGTAACAGGTGTCCACTGGCGAAGGAGCATAAGAACTTTGCTTACATTCCAAATACCCGAATACCTGAGTTTAGGAGGATTAGAATTAAAAACTCTCTTCATAAATCTAGAGACTAACAAATGTGTCCCTACTGAATGTGACTCTGAACTCGTGGGTAAATAAGAAGACAGAGCACTTCTGGCTGTATTAATCACACTATAGCTTAATTTTTGATCGAAGTAAAGAGTAGACAAAAACTCCAGTACGTCAGGTCCAGAATGATTCTACATCCCCCAGTCTTTTTAGACCTAGGAATAATACTTGACACAAACTGACGGTTTTGTCGAACTGACTTCTCAATAACCCCTTTTTTGTGTAATGTGCTAAGTTCTGCTTGTATGTGCATATTCTCTTCTTGTGAAAATATAAGTTTCCGACTTGGAACATGCTGATTAGGTGGACACACAGTAGGGTAAATTCAATTTTAACCCCCTCTATACTGCTCAGTATAAATGAATTGTTTGAGAAACAAGTGTAATCTGCCCCCAATTTGAACATCTGTTTCACTAAATTTGCATTCCTTAGGAGCAAAATCTCTCACCTCCATGTGTCCTGCCAGCTCCGATGGTGTGAGACTGAGTGGCTCATCCCTTCACCAGCGTCTGTGATGGTACCCCGCCGATAAGGAAAAACCCTTTTGCCTGGTTTGCCACTTGTCTTGATGAGGCCTATGGTTTTTGCGTCCTCATGCAGTTTTTTAACTCGCTTAGCGAGGTCCTCCCCAAACAAAAGGTTAGGCGGTTGTGTGCTGCTTGGCTTGCATAGTGAAGCCAGTTTTGGGTTGATGACGGGGTGTATAGCACTCCTCCTTATATTATTTATTTCAAAGCACAGGAGTCCCAGCGCATCCTGATGGGCTTCTGTCATGTGCCCCTTGTCTACTGTTGTTGCAAACGCAGTGAGCCCTGCTGAGAGCAATTTGAGCACTTTAAAATTTCAACTCATGCGCCCTTGCTGAAACCCCCAACTGTGTCCATGTCAGATAGTTCACCATTGACACTTTTAACAATCCACAATTAAGTGGGGCTTCATATTTTTTTCCCGCCTCATCCATTGCCAGCTCTTGAAGCTGATGGGAGAGCATGTATTGAATAGCTGCTGCTAATTCTTCCCCTAATGGCTCCCCTGCTTCTCTGGGGACTGCACATTTTTCAGCTATATTTGGAATTAGCTCTAGTTCCACTCCCTTGTGGCTCTGCCCAGCCACTGATTCAGCATCAGTGTATTGCTGAGCCGGTATACCCTCCTCTTCAAAGGATGGGTAGTCATGCAGCCCTATTTCAGGCGCTGCTGGCACAGGCTCTTCAACAGCCTGGCGTGGGCACCACTCCTCCTCCCGGAGTGCGTCCCTATCGAGCATCTTTTGTAATAAGATCTCAATCTGGGAGAGCCGTAAGCAAACGGTCTCTCCTTGCGGAGGTAAAACCTCCAGGCCCGACTCTGGGTCAACGGGCCTATTAGATTTCGAAGTTGCCTTGCGCCCTACCGGCATGGCTACGCTGCTCACAGGCAGCGGATCCGGTGTCGCGAGCCCCCTTGCTGGCGACGGACTTGGTGACCTAGGCGGGCATCCGCTAACCGCATTCTCGCGGTCCTCCGACCATTTCCCCCCGGATTGCCTCGCCGTCACCTTTTTAACTTTCTGCATCATTTTCAACGGTGTGAACGTTACCGCCAACGCAGAAAGTGAGCACAAGAAAAGTTTCAAACTTACCTTGCGTTTTATACTTACCGCTTGGAGAAGCTCTGCTGCTCCAACCAGCCGACCTGCACCAATGCGTCTGACGTAATGGCGCACGTGCGGCTGGACGGGGTTCTTCACATAGTCACTCACGTGACTCCGAAGTAAAATTAAGCATTTAAAGAGGTGTTGATTTTATCGGGATGCATCACAGCTTGGTTTGGTTTCCATCCAAAACCGCATGAGATTAAAGCAACTTGTGGACGCAGCCCAGACCATCACACAAACCAGTTTCCCTTACATTTATTCCATTTACACCTTCAGCAAGACCAGCAGCATAATCAAGGACGAGTCGCACCCTGGCCGCTCCCTCTTCTCCCTTCTCCCATCAGGCAAAAGGTACAGAAGTACAAATAAAAGGTATAGGAACATCTCCAGATTCAAGGACAGTTTCTTCCCTACTGTTAACAGGCAACTGAATCATCCCACCACAACCAGAGAGCTGTGCTGATCTACTATCTACCTCATTGGTGACCCTCGAACTATCTTTGATCGGACTTTACTTTTTAGATTTTTAGCTTTTTGCTATTTAGCTTTACCTTGCACTAAATGTTATTCCCTTATCATGGATATATACACTGTAAATGGCTCGATTGTAATCATGTATTGTCTTTTCGCCAACTAGTTGGCCCGCAGCAAACGCGTTTCACTGCACCTCGGTGCACGTGACAACAAACTAAACTGAACTGAACTGGAAAATCGACACCAAACCAACATTTCAAATTATGTGCAATTTTTAAGATCAAAGTAGTCGGTTCCAGGAGCAACTCAAATGAGGAGCGAAAGGTTGAGGGGTTTGAGGATGGAATTCCAAAACTTAAAACCTTATCGGTTGAAGGCATGGCAAGAGATACAACAAATGCAAGCAGGAACAAGGGAGTGGAATTGGAGGAGCACAGGGACCCAAAGAGTTCTAGGGCTGGAGGGAGTGATGAGTTACAGAGGGCTACAGTCAAGGCAAGACATAGACACAAGTAGCTGTAGATGCTGGAACCTTGCTTAGCACACAAAGTGCTGGAGTAACTCAGTGGGCCAAGCAGCTTTCATGAAAAATATGTTTACGAGTTAAGGGAGCAGAATTAGGCCATTCGGCCCATCAAGTCTACTCTGCCATTCAATCATGGCAGATCTATCTCTCCCCGGTCACCCCATTTTCCTGCCTTCTGCCCATAACCCCTGACATCCATACTGATCAAGAATCTGTCAATCTGCGCTTTAAAAATACCCAATGACTTGCACAGATTCACCACCCTCTAACTAAATAAATTCCTCTTCATCTCCTTTCTAAAGGTACGTCTTTTGATCATGAGGCCATGCTCTCTGATCCTAGACTCTCCCATTAGTGGAAACATCTTCTCCACCTGCACTCTATCCAGGCCTTTCACTATTCGATACATTTCAATCAGGTCCCCCCGCATCCTAAACTCCAGCGAGTACAGGCCCAGTGCCATCAAATGCTCATCCTATGTTAACCCACTCATTCCTGGGATCATTCTCGTAATCCTCCTCTGGACCCTCTCCATATCTGTGGAACACGTGGGTGGAGCAACCTGAGATGTGGCCTAACCCGTTGAGTTACTATAGCACTTTGTGTTCAGTCATGGTACGATTCAATACAATGATTAGCACTATACAAAATAGTTAATCATGAAGATTGTAGCTTAGTTTAGTTTAGTTTATTATTATTGTCGTGTATCACAAGGTCATAAGAGTCATAGAGTGATTAAGTGTGGAAAAATGCCCTTCGGCCCAACTTGACCACACCGGCCAACATGTCCCAGCTACACTAATCCCACCTGCCTGCGTTTGGTCCATATCGCTCCAAACATGTCCTATCCATGTACCTGTCTAACTGTTTCTTAAACATTGGGATAGTCCCAGCCTCAACTACCTCCTCTGGCAGCTTGTTCCACACACAGAGGTGAAAAAGTTACCCCTCAGATTCCTATTAAACTTTTCACCTTAAACCTATGTCCTCGATTCACCAACTCTGGGCAAGGGACTCTGTGCATCAACCAGATCAATTCTTCTCATGATTTTATACACCTCTATAAGATCTCCCCTCATCCTCCTGTGCTCCAAGGGATAGAGACCCAGCCTACTCAACCTCTCCCTATCCTCGTAAATCATCTCTGTACCCTTTTCAGCTTGACAACATCTTTCCTGTAACATGGTGCTGAGAACTGAACCCTAAATGCGGTCTCACCAACATCTTATACAACTGCAACATGACCTCCCAAGTTCTATACTCCATACTCTGACTGATGAAGGCCAAAGTGCCAAAATCCATTTTTGACCACTACCTGCAACTCTACCTTCAGGGAACTATGCACCTCATAAATCCCTCTGCTATACAACACTCCCCAGAGCCCTGCCATTCACTGTGTAGGTCCTGCCAATGTTGGACTTCCCAAATTGCAACACCGCACATTTCTCTGTATTAAATTCCATCAACCATTCCTCTGCCCACCTAGTCAATTGATTGAGATCCTGCTGCAATTTTTCACAACCATCTGCAAAAGCACCCACTTTTGTATCATCAGCAAATTTGCTAATCCTGCCAAATAATTGATATGGATGACAAACAGTAACGGGCCCAGCCCCGAACCCTGAGGCACACCACAAGTCACAGGCATCCAGTCCGAGAAGCAACCTTCCAGCCGTCAGGACTGCACTTTGGTTGGTGAGAGGACAGTTCAGTTGCCTGATGACTACTCGGAAGAAATTGTCCCCGAATCTGGTGGTGTGCTTTTTTAAACTCCTGCACCACTTTCCCGACGGGAGAGGGGAGAAGAGGAAGTGACAGAGGTGATTATGAATGAAGAACTCACTTGAACACTCACTTGGGACGGTAGAGTTGCTGCCTTGCAGCGCCAGAGACCCGGGTTCGATCCTGACCATGGGTGCTCTCTGTATGGAGTTTGTACGTTCTCCCTGTGTGTCTGGGTGCTCTGGCTTCCTACTACATTCCAAAGACATGCTGCTTGTAGGTTAATTGGCTTCTGTAAATAGTTTCTAGTGTGTAGGATAGAACCAGTGTATGGGTGGTTGCTGGCCGTCGCAGACTCAATGGGCCGAAAGGCCTGATTCCCCACAGTATCTCTAAACTAAACACTGTTTACCCATCTAATGATGATAATGATAATTGTCACCCTGTAACTAGGTACAGTGAAAGTCTTTGTATTTGCATACAAAGTACACAAAAAATGTCACCACAAAGGCACTGACAAGGTTACAAAAAGTACTCATCCCTTTTCATTCCCCCCAAGCTGGAGCCCCCTTAGTTCTTGGCATCACCCTCTCATGCCAGGCCCTCCTTTGTTCTTGGTTGCCCTCCAATGCTGGGTCCCCCTCTCCTGGCAGGTTCTCTTATTATCCTTGCCAAGGGTAGTGGTTTTCAACACAGTACTAATGGATGTAACCCCGAGTCATTTTCATCAACTCCAAGTAAATGTGACTTGTAGTGTAAACCCTCTGTGCGTTCTGTGGAGACGTGAGAAACTCCAGACACTGGAATCTCGAACAACACCCAAAGTGCTGGAGGAACTCAGCGGGACAGACAGCATTTGGGGAGGGAATGGAGTTTGAGGTCAAAGACCCTTAGGGTCATAGAGTGATACAGTGATACATTAGAGTCATAGAGTGAAACAGCGTGGAAACAGGCCCTTCGGCCCAACTTGCACACACAGAGCAACATGTCCCGTCTACACTAGTCCCACCTGCCTGCGTTTGGCCCATATCTCTCCAAACCTGTCCTATCCTTCTTTAGACTGATTGTAGTAAGTGGGAGAAAGCTTGAAAAGAGAGGTATAGGGGTGGGGGGAGTCTATGTCTTGTTGTGGGCTCCTAGTCTTCAGTGGGACAGTTTACTGCTCAGTAATATTTGGAAACAATAACACAGCTTTATTACTGAGATATGAATAAGGTAGTAAAACAAATCAACCAGTTGTGATTTACAATATGAAATTTCCAGGGTTATGGAGAAAGGCTGGTGCTGGAAATAATTGAATAGATATAGTCTTCAAGGAGACAGTGCAGGCATGAAATGGTACTGAGTGCAGTTTTGGGCCCCATAGGTCAAAAGAGATGTGTTGGTATTGGAGAGGGTCCAGAGGAGGTTTACAAGAATGATTCTATGGATGATTGAGTTATGTCTGATGAGTGTTTGATGGCTCTGGGCCTGTACTCGGTGGAGTTTAGAAGGATGAGGGAAGATCTCATTGAAACTTACCAAAATATGAAAGGCCTGGATAGAGTGGGGATGGAGAGGATGTTTCCTGTAGAGGGCACCGTCTAAGAATAAAAGGACATATCTTCAGAAAAGAGAGGAATTCCTTTAGCCAGGTGAATCTGTGGAATTCATTTCTACAGACAGCTGTGGAGGCCGTCTTTAGGTATTTTTAAAGCAAAGATTGATATGTCCTTGAGTAATAAGGGCATCAAAGGTTACAGGGAGAAGGCGGCAGAATGGGGTTGAGAGGGAAAATAGGACTTGTCTAGTCCAGTAGATGGTCGGTGTGGGCAAGATGGGCAGAAGGGTCTGTTTCCAAGCTGTATGACTCTATGACACAAAGTACTGGAGTAACTCAACAGGTCAGGCCGCATCCCTGGAGAACATGATTAGGTGACCTTTAGGCTCGAGGCCCTACAATCTGAAGAAGGATCTCGACCCGAAATTTCACCTACCCATGTTGTCCAGAGATGCTGCCTGACCTGCTGAGATACTCCAGCACTCTGTGAAATGTCACCTATCCATGTTGTCCAGAGATGCTGCCTGACCCGCTGAGATACTCCAGCACGTTATGTCCTTTGAGCATTATCCAGCATCTGTGTAGTTCCTTGTTTCTGTACTTCTGACTATGACGCAGCTATAGGATTTTCCAAAGCGGCACAGCGGTAGAGTTGCTGCCTTACAACGCTTGCATCGCCAGAGACCCGGGTTCGATACCGACTATGGGTGCTGTCTGTACGGAGTTTGTACGTTCTCCCCGTGACCTCGGTTATCTCTGATATCTTCGGTTTCCTCCCACATTCCAAAGATGTACAAGTATGTAGATAACTTGGCTTGGTAAATGTGAAAATTGTCATTATGTGGGGATATGTGGGGATCGCTGGTCAGCGCAGACCTGGTGGGCCGAAGGGCCTGTTTCCACCCTGTATCTCTAAAACTAAACTAAAACTAAGATGCTTCTGCAATTATGGTCTGCAGCATTTTTTTTTAATTTTGAGATATACAGCACGGAAACAGGCCCTTTGGTCCACCGAGTCTTCACTGACCAGCGATTCCCGCATATTAACACTATCCTAGGAACAATTTACACATACACCAAACTAATTAACCTACATACCTGTACGTCTTTGGAGTGGGTGAGGAAATCGAAGGTGCCGGAGAAAACCCACGCAGGTCACGGGGAGAACGTACAAACTCCGTACAGACAGCACCCGTAGTCAGGATCGAACCCGGGTCTCTGGCGCTGCAAGCGCTGTAAGGCAGCAACTCTACCGCTGCTCCAATTAAGCAATTTATAAAGCAATTTGCCGGAGGTGGTGTCAGCCACGGAGAGGCGAAAGCAAACCAATGAACTTCAGAAGCAGTGAAATAAGTATAATGTGACTAGATTTCGTATATAATAGTTGGGCAGAGTACCCAAGAACATTAGCATGAAATGTATTATTCTATAATAAACAAAAGGCTAATGTAATCTTGTCGCCCTTTAGAAAATGAATAATTTTAATGCAAATGCCAATTAGAACATTAAATGACAAAACATTTTATCAGTAATAGAAATTATATACTTGACACCATGTCTCCTCCCCCACAAACACTGTCTGATCTCATCCACTGCCGACATTTCAGCAGAGAGGGCCGCATGCAGTGGCAAATAGTTCATGTGAACACCGTATTTCTCAGCGGGACAGGCAGCATCTCTGGATAGAAGGAATGGGTGAGGTTTCCGGGTCGAGACCCATCTTCAGACCGTCTTCGTAACGTCATCCATTCCTTTTCTCCAGAGGCGCTGCCTGTCCCGCTGAGTTACTCCAGCATTTTGTGTCTACCTTCGGTTGAAACCAGCATCTGCAGTTCCTCCCTACCGTATTTCATACATTCCACGAGCTGTAAAAATTGGATTTCTGGTTATTTATTTTCCTTTGGATCTGCGGCTCTAACGGGATTACTTTTGGGATAAGATTATTAGCCGTTTCCATGGCAACGGGAGAAATTTATTAGAGATTTTTCACAGGTGTTCATGTTTCTTTGCTACAGTCACATTTCCATCTGTTTACTGAAGCCACAGAGAGCAAGGGAATGCCTCTCTGCTCTCGGTAGAAAGAACGACAGGTGATGCTGTTACTCTGAGATCCAAACATTAACAAAAGCTGCAGATAGACACAAAGTGCTGGAGTAACTCAGCGGGTCAGGCAGCACCTATGGAGAAAAGTAATTGTCTGAAAAGGAATTCACACAAAGGATGGTGGATGTATGGCACAAGCTGCCAGAGGAGGTAGTTGAGGTTGGGACTATCCCAACTTTTAAGAAACAGTTAGAGAGGTACATGGATAGGACAAGTATGGAGGGATATGGGGGTGTGGCCACGGAGGGAGATGGCCGCCCTACCGGCAGTCTGTTGTCTTTTCACTGCTTTCGTTATTTTTTTAGTTTTGTTAGAAGTTTGTTTTAATGTTCTTTTGGTATGTTTTATGTGGGGGGGAGGGGGAGGGGGGAAACTTTTTTCAATTTCTTACCTTCCCGGAGATGTGATTATTTTTCAGATCACATTCTCTGGGCTCTGCGGCCTACCATTGATGGAGCTGGAAGCCTCCTCGGACTGTCGTGAGCCCCACCGCGGGGCGTGGACTTACATCGGAGCGGATCCCTTGCCTGGGATCGCTCCCACCGTGACCACTGCGGACTTTATCATCAAGGGCTCACAGTCTCGGGGCGAGGCTAGTCGGGAGCTCCAACGCCGCGGAAGGCTCGACCAGCCGACGCGAGGTTCGTTCGCCCGGCACGGGGGAGCTGACAACTCCCCGATGCGGCAGTGGAGCGCCTCGATGCGGAGGGCCCGAACACCGATGCAGGAGGCGAACGAACACAACAATCCGATGCAGGAGCAGATTGCCTCGACGCGGAGGGCCTGGACGCCGCCGGCTACGGGAGTCAAGATCGTCCCGTCAACGGGGGCTCGAGGCCCACGACCGCGGAAAAGCAAGGGGAAGGACTTGAACTATATTTCGCCTTTCCAACACAGTGAGGAGTGTGCAGGAGTCACTGTGGTGGATGTTCAATGTTAAAAGGTGTTTTTGATTTTTTTGTCTCCAAGATGGCTGCCGGAAGGGAGAATGAACGCTGGCGCGTTTGGCTGCCGTTGCTCTCTCTTTGAATTGTGTGTTGTCCCTACTATTTTTTGTTTCTTGTTTTATTCTGCTTATATGTTTTGTAATCTGATTATTAAATTTTGTAAGGCGTCCTTGAGAGTCTTTGAAAGGCGCCCATGAGTATAATGTTAATAAAAAAAAAAAATAATAATAATAATAATAATAATATGGGCGAAACGTGGCAAGTGGGACTAGTGGAGCTGGGACATATTGGCCGGTGTGGGCAAGTTAGACCTAATGGGCCTGTTTCCACACAGTAACACTCTGTGACTCTATGACTCTATGAATAGGTGACTTTTTGGGTCGAACCCCTTCTTCACACTCTTCTTGCCCCGAAATATCACCTATTCCTTTTCTCTAGAGAAGGTGCCTGACCCGCTGAGTGACTCCAGCATTTTG
This sequence comes from Okamejei kenojei, assembly GCA_035221665.1. Lineage (NCBI taxonomy): Eukaryota > Metazoa > Chordata > Chondrichthyes > Rajiformes > Rajidae > Okamejei > Okamejei kenojei. The sequence goes on along the minus strand of CM069131.1, from coordinate 182,987,939 downwards.
TGTCTATCTTCAGTGCAAACCAGCGTCTGCAGTTCCTCCCTAATCATAACAAAAACTACAACAGTGCAGCGTGTTCACCTGCTCTAAATCACTGTGTTGTGGTGTTGTGGTTTATTTTTATTAATGATGCTGTTGAGGTTGTGCCACTTTGCCCTTAATGCCTTGATCAGCTGATAAGTTGATGGGAGCAGATTTAGGCCATTCGGCCCATCAAGTCTACTCCGCCATTCAATCATGGCTAATCTATCTCTCCCTCTCAACCCCATTCTCCTGCCTTCTCCCCATAAACCCCTGACACCCCGTACATCATAGAGCTTCTTCATAATGGGGCTAGATTGTGGGAATTTCAGGATGCTACATCAGTAACTAGGTATGAACTGTGTAGGAAGGAACTGCAGATGCTGGTTTAAACCAAAAATAGACACCAAATGCAGGAGTAACTCAGCGGGACAGGCTGCGTCTCTGGAGAGAAGGAATGGCCGACGTTTCCTGGTCGAGTCCCTTCTTCAGACTGAAAGTCACGGGAAAGGGAATGAGAGAAATACACGACGATGTAGCGAGATATAAAATAAATGAATGAAAGAGCTACAAAAAAGTAACAATGATAAAGGAAACAGGCCATTGTTAGCTGTTTGTGGGGTGAGAAGAAGAAGCTGGTACGACTTGGGTGGGGGAGGGATAGAGAGAGAGAGAGAGGGAATGCTGGGGCTACTTGAAGTTAGAGCAATCAATATTCGTACCACTGGGCTGTAAGCTGACCAAGCGTAATATGAGATGCTGTTCCTCCAATTTGCATTTAGCCTCACTCTGACAATCGAGGAGACCTGGGGCAGAATGGTCAGTGTGGGAATGGGAAGGAGAATTAAAGTGTTTAATTGGCTTTATTGGTTAATTGGGTTAGGTAAAAATGCAAAAATTGTCCATTTAAAGTGTGTAGACTTGTGTTAGTGCACGGGGATCGCTGGTCACCGCGGACCCGGTGCGCCTGTTTCCATGCTGTATCACTGAACTGAACTGAACAAAATGAAACTAATTAAACTAAACTAACTAATCTAAACTAGTCTTAACAGTCTGTGGTTTGGCCCATATCCCTCTAAACCAATCCTATCCATGTACCTGTCTAAATGGTTCTTAATAGTTGCGATAACAATGTAACAAACAGCCTTTAGTATTTTCAGCTTGCGGTAACAAGAATACATTTTTAACTGTTAAAAATTACTTTATAATTGAAAACACCTCATTGTTTCACGGACTGAACACGTGGTTGGAGCCTTTACTCAGTTACAGCAGACATTCGGCAATAACGGGCACCACCCCGCCTCTCTGGTCCGTTATAACGAGGGTTTACTGTTCAGTAGCATCTACAGCTGACTTGAATGGATAGGAAGGAACTGCAGATGCTGCTTTAAATCGAAGGTAGACACAAAATACTGGAGTAACTCAGCGGGACAGGCAGCATCTCTGGCACAAAATACAGTCTGAAGAAGGGTCCCGACCCGAAACGTCACCCATTCTTTCTCTCCAGAGATGCTGCCTGTCCCGCTGAGTTTAGTTTAGTTTAGAGATACAGCGCAGAAACAGGCTCTTCCGCCCACCGGGTCCTCGCCGACCAGCGATCGCTGCACATCCTATACCCATTAGGGACAATTTTTACATTTACCATGCCTATTAACCTACAAACCTATAAATCTTTAGAGTGTGGGAGGAAACCGAAGATCTCGGAGAAAACCCACGCAGGTCACGGGGAGAGCGTACAAACTCCGAACAGACAGCACCCGCAGTCGGGATCGAACCCGGGTGTCCGGCAGTGCATTCGCTGTAAGGCAGCATCCCTACCGCTGCACCACCGTGACCCCCCCAAAATGCTGGTTACTCCAGCATTCTGTGCCTGACCTGAATGGAGCTGAATCTCAAGCAAAATGCAATGTGCAGCTGTGGTGACTACTGACAAGGGATGAATTTCTAAGCAAATAAATCTTCCAGTAATTATATAGGAGTTAATGGGACAAATCTGGTTTTCATTAAAAAAAAGTGAAGCAAGTTCGTTGTAATGTATAAAATTCTTAAATGGTTTGACACGGTAGATCTGTTCATGAGTAATGAGGTAGAATCAATAACAGATGCCATGGTTAAGGGTCCCTCAGGATGGTAGTGATCACAACATGGTAGAATTGATGTCAAGTCAAGTTAAGTATATAAGTACCATATGCACACATATGATGCGGTAGAAGTGCAATGGAAATCTTTAGCTTGCAGCAGCATCACAGGTACATGGACTCAGACAACACATAATGGGTGGCACGGTGGCGCAGCGGTAGAGTTGCTGCCTTAGAGAGCCAGAGAACTTGGTTACATGCGGACTATGGCTGCTTGTCTGTACGGAGTTTGTACGTTCTCTCTGTTCTCTCCGTGACTCCGAGATCTTCGGTTTCCTCCCACACTCCAAAGACGTACAGGTTTGAAGGTTAATTGGCTTGGTGCAAATGTAAAATTGTCCCTAGTGTGTACAAGCCCAGCCGCTCCATTCTCTCAGCATACGACAGTCCCGCCATCTGGGAATTAACCTTATGAACCTACGCTGCTCCTTGTGAACCTTTGGTGCAGATTCCAACACAGCAGTCCCTTGTGACTCCTATTAGCCTTTAAAATGGGTTAAACCCTGGGTTTAAGGGGACTTCACCACAAGCATTCAAGGATTTTAATATTGAGCAATGGTGACTGCAATGTTCCTATAGCAGTTCAAAAGTTGGATTTTTTACAAATTACCTCCTGCCAACTCTACCTTCGTGCTACAGGTCCACCACCAACCTTTCAGCAACTGGTGGTCCAGTCCCCCTTTTAATCTGGACAAAATCCACCCTGGAAGTCCCCCCCAAATTGTGGTGCCTAGGCTAGGTGAGGAGGTCGATCACAACCTAATCTGGATCACCGTACCGATCGCCGGCTTGAATTTGCCACCTGCAGCCGGGGCTCTGGAACACCGGCCCGGACGGAGCCGACAGATCCGTTCCCATAGCCGACATTCACGGATGACTTTGCGGGCCGGTATCTCAGCCCCCCCCCGCCTCCCCCACTCCCCCAAGGCTGTGACCTCTGTTGGTCCGGCAAAACGGATAATCCAGAAAGGCTCTAAAACCCAAGGTGCCAAAAAATCTGGTGGTGGACATGTTTTGTGAATATGCATATTTACGTTGAAAGCATTGTTTGCAGATGCCTGTTGTTCATCCACAAACTGTACCTGTATTGAAAACATCCACATAAGACGACATCTATCTGCAAGGATTCCCAATTTCGGACCATGTCTTCTTCTCACTGACGTGCTTGTGCATGAGGTACTGAAGCCTAAAGTCCCGCACCAGCAAGTTCAGGAACAGCCACTTCTCACTACAAATATCCCGTAAGTTCCCGGTGGTGCCAGAAGCTCCCAGTGAGCCGCGGCCGCGGCAGAACTAGGGGCCACAGTTTAAGACTAAGGGGTAAGCCATTTAGAACGGAGACGAGGAAACACTTTTTCTCACAGAGAGTTGTGAATCTGTGGAATTCTCTGCCTCAGAGGGCGGTGGAGGCAGGTTCTCTGCATGCTTTCAAGAGAGAGCTAGATAGGGCTCTTAAAAAGTAACGGAGTCAGAGGATATGGGGAGAAGGCAGGAACGGGGTACTGATTGTGGATGATGAGCCACGATCACATTGAATGGCGGTGCTGGCTCGAAGGGCCGAATGGCCTACTCCTGCACCTATTGTCTATTGTCTTATGTCCTGTGTCTAAAACACAAAGTGCCAGAGGAACTCTGCATGTGAGGCAGTATCTATGGAGGGAATGAATGGGTGACATTTAAGGTCGGGAGAACAGTTCTCACCCAATGTCCCACCTGTCCATTCCCTCCAAAGATGATATCTGACCCGTTGGGATCCTCCAGCACTTTGTGTTGAAGAGTTTGGTTAGTGCCTATCAAAATGTACAAAACAAAAGCAGAATTATCCCCTGCTTCTAAAGTTTGTTGGAAAGTTTGTATAAGAAAGGTTTAGAAGGAAATGGCCAAGCAATGGCAGGTGAAACCAGTGTAGATGGGGTATCTTGATGGGCATGGGCAAGTTGGGCGAAAGGGCCTGTTTTCATGCTGTATGACTATGACTTAAAATGACTGTTCGTAGCTTATAGGAAAATTGCAGAATGTCTACTCCAAACAGAATTATTTTACTCAAATTCCATATTTTACTGAAAAAATAGTTATGTTGTTCTTGATCCAAACTGACCCCAGCCAGTTTTATTAAATCCTGCAGTAATTAGCAGTTCAAAGGGCAACTAAAGTCACCTAGTTTACTTTAGTTTAGTTTAGTTTAGAGATACAGCGGCGAAACAGGCCCTTCGGCCCACTGAGTTGTCACCAACCAGCAATCCCCACAAACCAACACTATCCTACACACTTGGGACAATTTACAATTTTACCGAAGCCACTTAATCTACAAACCCGTACATCCTTCATGTGGGGGGAAACCGGAGCACCCGGAGAAAACCCACACAGTTCATGGGAAGAACGTACAAACTCCGTACAGGCAGCACCCGTAGTCAGGATCACACCCGGGTCTCTGGCACTGCAAGGCAGCAACTCCTCCGCTGTGCCACCTAACATTAAACAAGGAAATTGGCATTAATCATGACCAGAACCTTTCATTTGGTGAGATTATCATCAGTCATCAAATCAAATGGAGACACAAAATGCTGGAGTAACTCAGCAGGTCAGGCAGCATCTCCGGAGAAGAGGAATAGGTGACGCTTCGGGTCGAGAGCCTTCATCGGACATCGACCAAATCAATCCGATTCACCAATCAAACGAAGGAATCAGCGTTGGTCATCCATGGGTCAGATACATGGGGTTGGAACTCCCGTTAAGACATGTGGTGAATATTAATTATGGGCTGAAAGAAGTCAGTCTTTGTGGTCAATCCAATGAATCCTACTCAATTGAATCTGGAGAATCTATTCAGGGAACGAGTCAACATCAATCAAGGTATAGATCACCTGTCGGGCCAGGTAATCAATAAATGCCAAGATAATTTAAAAGGCAATCAGAATTAATTGGGCCTATAAAATAAAGGTGGCGATATGCTGAAAAAGACTGTCACGCTACAATTATCCATCAAGTGCACTGACAGCACGGTAGAGTTGCTACCTTACAGTGCCAGAAACCCAGGTTCGATCCTGACTACAGATGCTGTCTGTATGAAGTTTTACATACTTCCCTTTGACCGCGTGGGTTTCCCCGGGTGCTCAGGTTTTCTCCCACACTCCAAAGACATGCAGGTTTGTAGGTTAATCGACTTCTGTAAGTTGTCCCTAGTATGTGAGATGCAAAAGTTGGATAACAGAACTAATGTTTGCAGATGATACAAAAGTGGTTGGTTTTGCAGATTGTTGTGATGAATTGCAACAGGAACTTGATCGGTTGGCCAGGTGGGCTGAGGAATGGTTGATGGAATTTAATACAGAGAAGTGTGAGGTGTTGCATTTTGGCAGATCTAACATGAGCATGGCCTGCACAGTGAATGGTAGGGCTCTGGGGAATGTTGTAGAACAGTGGGATCTACGAGAACGGGTGCATGGTTCCTTGTGGATGGAGTCACAGGTGGATAGGGTAGCCAAAAAGGTTTTTAGCACATTGGCCTTCATTATTTAGTGTTGAGTGTAGAGGTTGGGAGGTCATGTTGCAGATGAAGATTCAAACAAGAGGGCATGACATGAGAATTAAGGGACAGAAGTTTTGGGGTAACGTGAGGGGGGACTTCTTTACTCAGAGGGTGGTGGCTGTGTGGAATGAGCTTCCAGCAGAAGTGGTGGAGGCAGGATCGATTTTAACATTTAAGAGTAAAGTGGATAGGTATATGGACGTGAAGGGAATGGAGGGGTATGGTCTGAGTGCAGGTAGATGGGACTAGGGGAAAACAAATGGTCGGCACGGACTGGAAGGGCCGAGAGGGCCTGTTTCCGTGCTGTAATTGTTATATGGTTATATGTATAAGACCTGCGTGTGATGTCGCATTTAGAGTATTGTGTTCAGTTCTGGGCAGCATGTTATAAGAAAGATGTTGGAAAGGGTACAGAGAAGATTTATAAGCATGTTGCCAGGACTCAAGGGTCTATTGGGAGAGGTTGAGCAAGCTGGGACTTTACTCCTTGGAGTGCAGGAGGAATGGTGGTGATCTTGCTGAAGTGTACAAAATCATGAGAGGAATAGATCGGGTAAATGTATCCAAGTCTTTTGCCCAGAGATGGGGAATCGAGAACCTGGTTTCTCCCTAGGTTTAAGATGAAAGTGGAATGATTTACAAGTTCACAAGTTAGAGGAGTAGAGTTAGGCCATCCGGTCCATCGAGTCTAATCCGCCATCCAATCATGGCTGGTGTCGGCCTCCTAATCACATTTTCCAGCCTTCTCCTCATAACCCTTGACACGCATTTTAATCAAGAATGCGTCTATCTCTGCCTTAAAAATATCCACTGACTTGGCCTCCACAGCCCTCTGTGGCAATGAGTTCCACAGATTAACTACCATCTGACTAAAGAAGTTCCTCCTCACCTCCTTTCTAAAAGAGTACCCTTTAATATTGAGGCTATGACCCATGGCCCTAGACTCTCCCACCAGTGGAAACATCCTTCCCACATCCACTCTATCTATGCCTTGCATTATTCTGTTAGTTTCCCCCCTCCCAACCTTCTAACCTCCAGCGAGTAGAAGCCTGGTGTTGTCAATCGCTCATCATATGCTCACCCACTCATTCCTGGAATAATTCTTGTTTAAGGAGGAAGTAGTTGAGGCAGGAACTATTGCAATGTTTAAGAAGCAATTAGACAGGTACACGTATAGGACTGGTTTGGATGGATATGGACCAAGAACAAGCCAAACCGGAACTAGTGTAGATGGGTCATGACGGTTGGTGTGGGCAAGCTGGGCCTGTTTCTATGCTGTCTGACCCGATGACTCTGTGACTCTCTTCATTGAGTTGTGGTGATGGATCAATTGTCAATGTGGCTTCATTTGTTCTTATTACTTGTGTACCTGATACCTTGATAACTGGAAAACGTCAAAGAAAGCATGTAAAATGATTTCAGTTCTGGAGGAGGTGGAAGTGACAAGAGGTGAAGCAACAAATTCGGAACAGCTGAGGCAGTGGATTGTTCGTCTAGTCTAAAGGGAAGAACTTTAAAATGTGTTGAGTGCTAATATTGACTATAATGCAGAGAAAGTTTCAACATCCAAGCATTTTAATGAGCGAAACTGACCCCAAAAAATTGCAATGAAAGAATGAAAGGTTTCTTCAAGGTCACTTCCAAATGAAATGAAATGATGCTCCGGATAACTAATTTCCTCTTTGGTTCTTGGAGGTCTGTTTAATTATTGATGGAATAATAATACAGTGATTGGAAATAAAATTTGGCGTTCTGGTACTTGAGGGGATTCATTAGTGTGAGGTTGCAAAACGTACACTGATGGGGGTTGCAGGAGCCCTTGCTTTGTTCACCTTTAGAAGCAGAGAACATAGAAAAATAGGTGCAGGAGTAGGCCATTTGGCGCTTTGATCCAGCATCGCCATTCCTTTAGCCCTAAGAGTCAAATCAAACTCTCTTGAAAACATCCAGTCAATTGGCCTCCACTGCCTTCTGTGGCAGAGAATTCCACAGATTCACAACTCCCTGAGTGAAAATGTTTTTCCTCATCTCAGTCCAAATTGGCCTACCCATTCATCATTGTAATGCAACAGAGAAGCATTTCAGAAAAAGGACTCAGCGGGTCAGGCAGCATCTTTGGAGCACGTGGATGGGTGATATTTCATGTTGAGACCCTTCTTCGGACTGATTGAAGGGGGGGGGGGGGGAGGCACGAAGAAATCTGGAAATGGAGGGAGATGCAAGACAAAGTGCGGCAGGGAACAGGTCGACACAGGCGAGGTGGGGGAGGATGGTTTGATCGGTAGCTGGTTGGAACAAAGGCCAGAGATAAGAAAGGAAGGTGTGAAACAGGTTTTGAAGAGTTGAGGGTTGGTAAAGCCAGAGAGAACAAAGTATTAGGGGTTGGGGGAGTGGGGTGGGCGAAGGGGAGAAATAAGTGAGAGTCCAGGTGAGGCATTGGGGAGGGAAGAGGAGGGGAGGGGATTAGGAAACGGGGGTGGGTTTGACAATAGACAATAGACAATAGACAATAGGTGCAGGAGTAGGCCATTCGGCCCTTCGAGCCAGCAGCGCCATTCAATGTGATCATGGCTGATCATCCACAATCCGTACCCCGTTCCTGCCTTCTCCCCATATCCCCTGACTCCGCTATTTTTAAGAGCCCTATCTAGCTCTCTCATGAAACTATCCAGAGAACTGGCCTCCACCGCCCTCACTAGTCAGAGAATTCCACAGACTCATAACTCTCTGTGAGACAAAGTGTTTCCTCGTCTCCGTTCTAAATGGCTTAATCCTTATTCTTAAACTGTGGCCCCTGGTTCTGGACTCCCCCAACATCGGGACCATGTTTCCTGCCTCTTAAGACGTTTCCCTTCCATCACAGTGAGGAGGTGCCTGCTGAACTCACTGTGGTGGATGTTAATTTGTGTTTATTGTGTGTTTTGTTATTTTATTAAATGTATGACTGCAAGGCAAAGAAATTTCATTCAGATAAAGGATACTTTACTTTACTTTTTACTTTACTCTAGCATGTCCAAACCCTTAACAATTTTATATGTTTCAATAAGATGCCCTCTCATTCTTCTAAACTCCAGAGTGTACAAGCCCAGCTGCTCCATTCTCTCAGCATATGACAGTCCCGCCATCCCGGGAATTAACCTTGTAAACCTACGCTGCACTCCCTCAATAGCAAGAATGTCCTTCCTCAAATTAGGGGACCAAAACAGCACACAATACTCCAGGTGTGGTCTCACTAGGGCCCTGTATAACTGCAGAAGGACTTCTTTGCTCCTATACTCGACTACTCTTGTTATAAAGGTCAACATGCCATTCGCTTTCTTCACTGCCTGCTGTACCTGCATGCTTACTTTCATAGACTGATGAACAAGGACCCCCAGATCCCGCATTCCTGCATTCTCATAGCATCCTCCTCACAATTCACACTGCCACCCAGCTTTGTGTCATCTGCAAATTTGCTAATGGTACTTTGAATCCCTTCATCCAAATCATTGATGTATATTGTAAATAGCTTCAGTCCCAGCACCGAGCCTTGTGGAACCCCACTAGTCACTGCCTGCCATTCTGAAATGGACCCGTTAATCCCTACTCTTTGTTTCCTGTCTGCTTTGGGGAGAAAGGGGTCATAGGATCATAAGATCATGTGAAAGGAGCTGAATTATGCCATTCGACCCAACAAGTCTACTCCGCCATTCAATCATGGCTGATTTATCTCTCCCTGCTAACCCCCTTCTCTGCTGAAGGGCCTTTTTCATGAGTGATAGGAGCAGAAATAGGCCACTTGACCCATTGAGGTTTGGGGACGATCAGCCATGATCATATTGAAAGGTGGTGCAGGGTCGAAGGGCCGAATGGCCTACTCCTGCACCTAATTTCTATGTTTCTATGTTTCTCCTGCCTTCTTCCCATAACCTGTACTAATCAAAAATTAGAATCAGAATCACACTTTATTCGCCAAGTATATTTTGCAACATACGAGGAATTTCTTGGCCAGGTCAGTCATACAATTAAAAGTAACAGACTCAACAACACATTTTAACATGAACATCCACCAGAGTGACTCCTACACATTCCTCACTGTGATGAAAGGCGAAATAAAGTTCAAGGCCTTCCCTTAGTTCTTCCTCGGTCGTCAACCTCGAGCCCCCGTTGACGGGATGATCTTGACTCCCGTAGCCGGCGGCGTTTGGACCCTCCGCGTCGAGGTGATCTGCCCCGCGCCGGGCGATCGAACCTCGCGTTGGGGCTGGTCGAACCTTGGAGCCCCCGACTCGGCCTCACCCGAAGACCGCGAGCCCTCGGTGTTGGTTCTGCGTTGGTTGCGGTGGGAGTGATATCAGGCAACGGATCCGCTCCGATGTTAAGTCCGCGCCCCCCGGTGGGGCTCACGACAGTCCGAGGAGGCCTCCAGCTCCTGCGATGGTAGGCCGCACAGCCCGGAGAATGTGATCCGAAAATTGAACACATCTCCGGGAAGGTAAGAACTTGACAAAAAGTTTTCCCCGATCCCCTCCCCCCTCCCCCCACATGAATCAAACTGAAGAACATTAAAACAAAAACTTTTAACAAACTAAAAAATAACAAAAAGAGTGAAAAGACAAACAGACTGGCGGCAGGGCTGCCATCTCCCCGCACCGCAAATCAATCTAGCGCTGCCTTAAAACATATTCACTGACTTGGCTTCCATAAGCTTCTGTGGCAAAGAATTCCACAGATTCACTAAAGAAATTCCTCCTCATCTCCTTCCCAAAAGAACGTCCTTTAAATCTGACGCTGTGACCTCCAGTCCTAGACACTCCCACTAGTGGAGACGATGAAAAGTGATGGGAAGGAGGGAACTTTTCATTGAATGGACTGTTGTAAATGTTCTTGTTGGATCGGGAGCATATTCTCTCTCCTCGCAGCGAGCAATGTCTTCCAACGCCCTTTGGACAACTGTTGATCGCTTGGGTTAGCTCTAATCTGTGTCTCCCTGACCACCTTAACCACCTGTTTGCAGAATACTGGGTGAATCCCCGTGATGACTCCCCGTCATGACATTCTCTCGTCAAGTTTGGCCAGATTTTTTACCATTAGTTTAGTTTATTGTCATGTGTACTAAGGTGCAGTGAAAAGCTTTTGTTGCGTGTTATCCAGTCCTTAAGGCCACTTTGGCCTGAAGTTGTTCAAAATGTTATTATTTCCTGCCCATCATTTCTACTGGCCCGTGTTCCTCTCCACTGCCTATTCTCATGGCACTTTAGACATTAGACTTTTTTTTAAGATTTTGGACTTTCGAAGTACAGCACGAAAACATGCCTTTGCCCCACCAAGTCCACGCCAGACAGCAATCACCCCACACACTAGCTCGAGAGCAGGAGGCGATCTCCCACTAGACACCAACTCCAGCACTTTATGTATTTTTATTATAAACTGGCCACAAGGCAATTATATTTCTAAACCCTCTATGAGTACAAACATACACAAAAGAGTTGATAGAGGTAGCCTGAATAAAAATTAAACAAGGACAATTCTACATATTCAGTGAAGAGGTGCACATAACCATTGATAAGAATGAAGATAGCCACAAATTGCTGGAGTAACTCAGCGGAACAGGCAGCATCTCTGGAGAGAAGGAATGGGTGACGTTTCGGGTCGAGACCCATCTTCGGACTGATGTCAGGGGAGAGGAAGGCACATAGGACGTATGTCCCCTTGGCAACATCCTCGTAAAGGGCCTATCCCACTGCGGGGACCTAATTTACGAGTTTAGAAGAGTTTGCGCTCGACTCAAACTCGCAGCATGGTCGACACGTGGTCCTAGGTGGTCACTGTAACTCTCCTTCATGCTCGAGAGAAGTTCCCGCGTACAGTTTGATCAAGGTGTATTTCTTAGCATGCTGAAAATTGTCCGCGAATAAACATTGGTCGGCATGGAAAACAATCGATATTTTATTACTCGTAGGTTTAGTCGAAGTAGGTCGTAGTAGGTCGGCATGTTAGTTGTAGGTAATCGAGTGTAGTCAAAGGTAATCAAAGGGAGTCGAAGATAGTCAAAAGTAGTCAAAGGTAGTTGTAGATAGTGGTAAGGGGCTGTCGCACTGCGCCAAACTAATTGGAGAATTTAGGAGAGTTTAGGAGAGTTTGAAAAAGTGTCATGTTGAAGACCTCCTACGACTATGTAGAAGACGTCCTTCGACCTCCTTCGACTATGTGGAAGACTAGCTTCGACTAGCTTCGGGAAAATTGGACACCAAATAGTGGACAGTAAAGATGACCTTTGACCTCCCTTTGACTATGTTGAAGACTGTCTATGACTACCTTTGACTACCTTCGATTACCTTTGACTACCCTCGATTACCTACGACTAACATGCCGACCTACTTCGACTAAACCTATGAGTAAAAATAAATGGATCTTTTCCATGGCAAACTTTTTTTCCTCATGGGTATTTTTCAGCATGTTGAAATATACGGCGTGACCTAGCTGAGGCCTCGAGTACGCGGGGACTATCCTCGAGCATGAAGGAGAGTTATAAAGACCTCCTAGGACCTTGTGTCGACCATGCTGCGATTATGAGTCGAGATGTCTTATACAGCTGCAACATAACCTCCCAACTTGTATACTCAATACTCTGACTGATGAAGGCCAAAGTGCCAAAAGCCTTCTTGGCCACCTTATCTACCTGCGGCTCAACCTTCAAGGAACCCTGCACCTGTACTCCTAGATCCCTCTGCTCTACAACACTACCCAGAGGCCTACAATTTACTGTGTAGGTCCTGCCCTTGTTCGACTTCCCAAAATGCAACACCTCACACTTTTCTGTAATAAATTCCATCAACCATTCCTCCGCCCACCTGGCCAATCAATCCAGATCCTGCTATAATCGTTTACAACCGTCTTCACTATCTGCAAAACCACTAACTTTTGTATCATCAGTAAACTTGCTAATCTTGCCCTGTTTGTTCTCATGCAAATCATTGATGTAGATGGTGCCCAGCACCAAACCTTGAAGCACACCACTAGTCACAGGCCTCCAGTTTGAGAAGCAACCTTCCACCATCACCCTCTGCTTCCTTCCATGGAGCCAATTTGCTATCCATTCAACTATCTCTCCTTGGATCCCATGCGATCTAACCTTCCAGAGCAGCCTACCATGCGGAACCTTGTCGAACTACTTACTGAAATCCATGTACACAACATCTACAGCTCTGCCCTCATCAACCTTTTTGGTCACATCTTCAAAAAAATCTATCAGATTCGTGAGACACGACCTCCCACGTACAAAAACATTCTGTCTATCCCTAATCAGCCCTTGCCCATCCAAATGCCTGTATATCCTATCCCTCAGAATACTCTCTAGTAACTTACCAACTGCAGATGTTAAGCTCACTGGCCTAGAATTTCCAACATTTTCCCTGCAGCCCTTCTTGAAAATAAGTCACACGATTTTCCACCCTCCAGTCTTCCGGCTGTAAATGTAAATTGTTCCTAGTGTGTGTACGATAGTGTTAGCGTGCAGAGATCGCTGGTCGGCGTGGACTCAGAGGTCTGAAAGACCTGTTTCCGCGCTGTATCTCTAAATTCAACTAAATTAAACCGAAATTGTGGGCTGAAATGCATGTTCCTGTATTGTACTGTCCATGCGTCACTGTTAGACTGGTTTCAATTAAATCAACACAAATTCAAGAAACTTATTTATCTTACAGATGTAATAGACCCACTGTTGGAAATGAAGATGGAAAGATTTTGAAGACAACACATAAGAGGTATGATTTTCAGTTCACCATGATCTTAAGGCAGTGGGCCCAACCTCTGAGGAGAAATGTTGTCACAAGGCCAAGATCTCGAAGATAGACCATCATTAGCCAGCACAATAGAAATAATTTTCTTTTCGAAGCAGCTTCTGTAATTGATTCACGTTCAAATCCACTCCTCTTAATTCCTTCCACATAAAAAGGTCTATGATTATAACGAGCCCATGAAAGCAATATCGCGCCTGACATCTCGCTGCTAATCCTTCCTAAGAGACAAAAAGTAGTCATTTAAAGGAAAATCATGAGCTGAGAAGAAGCTGGACTTTCATTAAATATTTTAAGGCAATCCGCTGGGACATTTCTGTAAATCGGTGATAAGCAGAAGAAACATATGGACAAGGCTATGAATTATGTATCACTTAACAAGTTTAATTTTCCAGAGTCATAACCTAATGAATTTTTATTTTGTTAATTTTTGATACTTATTTCTAAAGGCTTTTGCATGGTTCCACATGAAAGCTCTCTAACTGAAATCCAATTCCCTCACCTATATTTCATGCCTTTCTCTGAACGCAGGGGAAGTGGAAAGAGATAAGTTAGGATAAAATAGTCTCATAAGCCCTTTTGAATGAATCTGAAATTGTTGATTTGTTGTGTGCGGTTCTGTCGGCCAAATCGACCCAGGGTAACAGCAATTGATTTTTTGTTGTTGTTTCCCCCATCACCTCCACCTTCTCCGAGTGCCATGGCAGGGGATTGAAAGACAATAAATTCACACCTCACCCTTTTGCCTTAAAACAAAACTTGCCCGAGGGGAATAGCAACATTCTTGCTAATGTTCAGAAGGATTTTCTTTTGAAATGATATGTTGGGGGGCTTTGAAGCCCTTTTAATGAATATCAAACACATGGCATCTCAGAATGAAATCATTACCTGAACGCACAGATCCTCATAAACGTAGAGATTCCAGCAGCTCTTGAATGTGGTGGGGAATTGTTCTGTCGTGAAGTCAGCGATCCAGTTCTCGTCAAAGGCAACTCCAGATGCTCAAAATGAATGTCTGGAGCTTCCTGGAGGATTGCAGAATCCAATAGACAATAGACAATAGACAATAGGTGCAGGAGTAGGCTGTTTGGCCCTTCGAGCCAGCACCGCCATTCAATGTGATCATAGCTGATCATCCCCAATCAGTACCCCGTTCCTGCCTTCTCCCCATATCCCCTGACTCCGCTATTTTTAAGAGCCCTCTCTTGAAAGCATCCAGAGAACCTGCCTCCACCGCCCTCTGAGGCAGAGAATTCCACAGACTCACAACTCTCTGTGAGAAAACGTGTTTCCTCGTCTCCGTTCTAAATGGCTTACTCCTTATTCTTAAACTGTGGCCCCTGGTCTGGATTTCCCCAACATCGGGAACATGTTTCCTGCCTCTAGCGTGCCCAAACCCTTAACAATCTTATATGTTTCAATGAGATCCCCCCTTATCCTTCTAAACTCCAGAGTGTACAAGCCCAGCTGCTCCATTCTCTCAGCATATGACAGTCCCGCCATCCCGGGAATTAACCTTGTAAACATACGCTGCACTCCCTCAATAGCACTTCCTCAAATTAGGGGACCAAAACTGCACACAATACTCCAGGTGTGGTCTCACTAGGGCCCTGTACAACTGCAGAAGGACCGCTCTGCTACTATATTCGATTCCTCTTGTTATAAAGCCCAACTTGCCATTCGCTTTCTTCACTGCCTGCTGTACCTGCATGCCTGCTTTCATAGAGTCCATTCAATTAGTCCATTCAGCCCATTAAGTCATAGTCATAGAGTAATACAGTGTGGAAACAGGCCCTTCGGCCTAACTTGCCCACACCGGCCAACACGTCCCAGCTACACTAGTCCCACCTGCATGTGCTTGGATCATATCCCTCCAAACTTGACCCATTCACCTCCCCTGCACCCTCTTCAAAGCCTCCACACCCTCCCTATAATGAGGCGGCCAGAAAACGGCATGCAATATTCTAAATGCAGCCTTACTTAATGGCCTGTCCCACTTGGTGATTTTTTCGGTGACTGTCGGCACCATTCACTGACATATCAAGTCACCGAGAACGTTACGGCGGTGACGCGGAGTGTCGACGTATTGATGCGCAGTGTCGCAATTTTTTTTTTGTCGCTGCTGGATTTTAAAATGTTAAAAATCTTTCGGCGACCCTGTTACGTCAGTCAATGACGCCGGCAGTCAGTGAAAAAAATCACCAAGTGGGGCAGGCCCTTAAAGTCTTATGAAGCTAGAAGTCTTATAAAGCCCTCTATTAATTCGCATGTTTAATCAATAATGTTTTATTATTAATGTTTAATGTTTTATGTATCATTCTTAACTGTCACTGTATGTCATGTTGTCACTTGTGGACGGAGCACCAAGGCAAATTCCTTGTATGTGAATACTTGGCCAATAAACGTATTCATTCATTCATTCATTCATTCATTCATTCATAGTATCTGCCTCAACCACCACCCCAAGCAATGCATTCTTGCCCCCCCCACCCTCTGTGTAAAAACCTGCCCCGCACATTTCCATTAAACTGTCCCTCTCTCACCTTATAGCTGTGCCCGCTACATTTGGACATTTCCACCCTGCGGGAAAAGGTTCTGACTGTCTACCGTGTCTATGCCTCACATCAATGTATATACTTCTATCAAGTCTTCCCTCAACCTACAACGTTCACGAGAAACCAATCCAAGTCTATGCATCTTCCCTCTGTACCTGATGCTCTCTAATCCAGACATCAACCTGGTAAGCTTCCCCTGCACTTTTTCACAAGCCTCCACATCCTTCCTGTAATGGGGTGACCATACGGCACACAATACACCCAATAACTTTGCCCCTCTCACCTTAAAGCTATTCCCTCGAGTCTTTGGCATTTCGCCAGAGGATATATATCATAACATTATACCATTTACCATTTGCAGCAGAGTAAGTTTCCACCTCTGTTAATATTTACCTCAGTGTTTATATCTCTGAACATGACCTATTTGGTCTCCAGTGGGAAATATTCGAGTTAATACCTTGCCCCACATACATGTTCAGAAAGGCCTGGATAGAGTGGATGTGGAGCGGATGTTTCCACTAGTGGGAGAGTCTAGGACCATGGAAACGTAGAAACATAGAAAATAGGTGCAGGAGGAGGCCATTCAGCCCTTCGAGCCAGCACCGCCATTCATTGTGATCATGGCTGATCATCCCAAATCAATAACGCGTGCCTGCCTTCTCCCAATATCCCTTGACTCCACTAGCCCCGAGAGCTCTATCTAACTCTCTCTTAAATCCATCCAGTGACTTGGCCTCCACTGCCCTCTGTGGTAGGGAATTCTTCAGTGGCAGAGAATTCTACAGATTTACAACGCTCCTCAACTCAATCCTAATTCTTAAACTGTGACCCCCTGGTTCTGGACTCCCCCAAAATAAGGACTAGAGGCCATAGCCTTAGAAAGTCAATGAGGAGGAATGTATTTAGTCAGAGAGTGGTGAATCAGTAGACATCATTACCATAGAAGGCTGTGGAGGCCGACTATGAATATTTCTAAGGCTCACATTGACAGATCCTTCATTAGTATGGGTGTCAGGGATTATAAGGAGAAGGCAGGAGAATGGGGTTGAGTGGAAGATAGATCAGCCATGATTAAATGGCGGAGTAGACTTGATTGTTCGAAAGGCCTAAATCTGTTCCGAGAACTTATAAATGTATAAGACTAAACAATAAATTTGAAACCTATCCTCCCTTGGAAAAAAAAGCAAACTACTGTACAGACTCTGTGTAAGAAGGAACTGCAGGTGCTGGTTTACTCTGTAGGAACTCGGCAGGTCTATTAACATCTCTGGAGGATCCTGACCTGAAACATCATCAGTTAATTCCCTTCTACGGATGCTGTCTGACTTATTAAGTTCCTCAAACTGATTTTTCGCCACAAGTATCCGGCATCTGCACTCTCTTGTGTGCACAATCATTATTATTTCAATTTTATTTTTCCAAAATAATGCAAGCTTTAAGCATGCACACATATGTACAGATGCAGTGCTTGTACAGATTGTAGCGTTCAGGCCTGCAACTGAACACTAATGAAAAAGGCGACTTGGTTATGAACACAATGTGATTTATTGACTGATTTACATCCATCACAAAGAAACAACACTGGACAAAGACAATAGACACAGTTTGGCATCTGAATAATTGTGGTGCAGTCTCCATTCCTCCCGCTGCGTCCTGTCGACTGCAGGCTCTTGTCCTTCGGTTTATTTACTGGGTTTTTGTTTCCATTTTACAAAAACTTTATTCGACACAATCATATGATACAGCACATCAAAACATAATCAGAACTTACAATGCAACAAATAATCATTATAGTACAACAGTGCATTCATTGTTTACAATACTCTCAACCCCACGCGGTGACCAGCGCCCACGGAAGGCCTGCAGAGTCCCCGTGGACACCGCGTGTTCCCTCTCCAGGGACACGTTTATTTTCTCTCTTTTTTTTTTCCTTTTCAAAAACTTTATTCGACACAGTCATATGATACAGCACATCAAAACATAATCAGAAATTGCACTATAACAAATAATCATTATAGTACAAAAGTGCATTCATTGTTTACAATATTCTCAACCCCACGCGGTCTCTCTCTCTCTCTCTCTCTCTCTCTCTCTCTCTCTCTCTCTTTTTTTTGGTTTAACTGCGAAAATTTTAATACATTAACGTTGAATTTATTGTTCTTTAAAAAACTGTACTTCTTAAAGATAACATTTAATTTCAAAGACTTTGCGTTTTTTTACGTGCGATTTTAACCGCGGTTCCACCCCTAACTCCCTCTCCCCCCCAGTCAGCTTTGGCCCAACCGCTCCTTTGATTCTCTCTCTCTCTTTTTTTTTTTTTTTGAAGAGCACAAATAACTATTTATTAAAGCAATAAACAAGTAAAATGCAGAAAGACTATCAACTATCAATAAGGAAACAATACCAAATAACAGGGCTCACGCCCCTCTGCCTATACGAGTCTCCTGGCTACTCTGGCTGGCACTGACACACACCATGGTCCAAGCTCTCTCTCTCTCTCTCTCTCTCTCTCTCTCTCTCTCTCTCTCTCTCTCTCTCTCTCTCTCTCTCTCTCTCTCTCTCTCTCTCTCTCTCTCTCTCTCTCCCCCCCCCTCCCCCCATTCCAACCACCAACATCCTAAACTATTTAACCCCTGATCTTTTCAACAGTATATTTTATGTTTCATTATGTACCAGACCCACCACTTTTGCAGATGGAACCGTTCCTTCCTATATACACACATGTACATACACTTCAAATCAAACAAATGAACAATAATACTGGATCTGCCTCTGGTTTCCCCATTTGTTGGGAGACCGCATTGTGAACACTTAGTGCAGCATGCCAGATTGGAGGAAGTGCGAATGAAATTCTGCTTCACCTAGAATATAGAACATAAAACAGCACAGCACACGAACAGGCCTGTAGGCTCACAATATCTGAGCCGAACATGATGGCAACCCTTATCCGCTGCACACAATCCATATCCCTCCATTCCCTGCATATCCATGTGCCCATCCGAAAATCTCTTACATGCCTTGAAATACAGTTTGGATCTCTGGATGATACGAAGAGAAGAGGTACATAGAACAGTGCAGTACAGGAACACTCCGATCGGCTCATTATGTCCATACCATGCATGCTGTTAAGAAAAACAAATCTATCTGCATGCACATGGACCTTCAAGTCTCTGCATATCCATGTACCTATCTAAATGCTTCTTAAATGCTACTATTGTATCTCATATCTTGCCTCCACCACCATTCCAGACAGCATGTTCCACATGTCCACCACCATCTGTGTAAAAATAATGTGTCCTGCACATCTCTTTCAATGAAAGGAGAATTATTGCATTGCCAGGGAAAGTTCCTTAAGTGAAAGGGTCGTTGATGTATAGACACAAAGTGCTGGAGCATCTCTGGAGAAAAGGCAGGCAGCATCTCTGGAGAAAAGGAACGGGTGATGTTTCTTCAGAGAAGAAACTGTTGAGTTGCTCCAGCACTTTGTGTCTATCTTCAGTGCAAACCAGCATCTGGAGGTTTTTCCTACATGGGACGTTGGTGGAAATGGAAGAGGGGAGCAGGGATTCGTAAGGAGAATGACCACTGTGAAATGTTGACAAGGAAGGAAACTGGAAGGTGCGTTGGAGGGGAAATCCCTTTGAAGGTGGTGGAAGATGCAGGTTATGATTGATTGAATTTAGAGGCATGATAAGGTGGAAGGTGAGGTCCAGGGAACCTCTATCCTTGTCTGTCCAGGAGGACAAGGGTTGAAAGCAGAGACATGGGAAATGGATAGGATGCAGTCAAAGGCTAGTTAAGGATGGTGAAGGCAAGGTTTAAAAGGAAGGAGAGGAGGAGGAATCTCTTTAGTCAGAGGGTGGTGAATCTGTGGAATCCATTGCCATAGACGGCTGTGGAGGTCAAGTCAATGGAACATTTTAAGGCGGAGATTGTCAGGCACTTGTTCAATACGGGTGTCAGGGGTTTTGGGAAGCAGGCAGGAGAATGGGGTTTAGAGGGAAAGTTAGATCAGCTATGACTGAATGATGGAGGAGAGATAGGAAAGATATTGTCACGCTTGAAAGGGATCACAGAAGATTTACGAGGATGTTGCCAGGACTAGAGGGTGGGAACTATAGGGAGAGGTTGAGTAGGCTGGGTCTCTATTCCATGGAGCGCAGGAGGATGAGGGATGAACTTTGTCTTCTTATCGAGTCCACACGCAAGATTAGAAGTTGTTTAGCCAGAGCTGAACACACTTCTCGGCATCTGCATACAATGGTGTCTGTCTAGTCGCTTCTTGTGTGTGGTGGTGGAACGATTGGTGGAAACAGGGCCACGACGTGAACGCTCTTTCCTTGACCCCAGGGGTGATATTATGGAGGTATATAAAATCATGAGAGGAATAGAGTCTCTTGCCTAGAGTAGGGGAATCGAGAACCAGAGGACATAGGTTCAAGATGAAGGGGGAGAGATTTAATAGGAATCCGAGGGGTCACTTTTTCACACAAAGGGTTCTGGGTGCATGGAACAAGCTGCCAGGGGAGGTAGTTGAGGCTGGGACTATCCCAAAGTTTAAGAAACAGTTGGACAGGTACATGAATAAGTCCTATCCATGTACCTGTCTAACTGTTCCTTAAACAATGGGATTGTTCCTGCCTCAACTACCTTCTCTGGCAGCTTGTTCCATACACCCAACACACATTGTGTGAAGATGTTACTCCTCGGATACCTATTAAATCTTTTCCCCTTCACCTTGAACCTATGTCCTCTGGTCCTCGATTCTCCTACTCTGGGCAAGAGAATTTATTAAGCTTTTATTGAGCTTTTATTAAGATCAGTAATGGCAGAAACAAGATTATACAACAGCTCATTTAATCTCATTCAATCACTTTTTCCATAATGTATCATTGTAAAGGGTTCTCTGTTTTTTTGGCCTTTCTGACTACTTTCATAAGGTCATAACTGATAGCAGAATTAGGCCATTTGGCCCATCATGTCTACTCCACCATTCAATCATGGCAGATCCATCTCTCCCTCTCAAGCGCATTCTCCTGCCTTCTCCCCATAACCCCTGACACCCGTACTAATCAAGAATCTGTCAATCTCCGCCGTAAAAATATCCATTGACTTGGCCTCCATGGCCGTATGTGGCAATGGATTCCAGAGATTCACCACCCTCAGACTGAGGAAATTCCTCCTCATCTTCCTAATGGGACGTCCTTTTATTCTGAGGCTCTGGTCTCTGGTCCTAGACTTTCCCACTAGTGGAAACATCCTCCCCACATCCAAGGGAGAATGTGCTTTAACACATTTTTTTAATTTTTCCTAAGTATAACGAGGCCTCTAAAGGACTCTAAAGTGGAATGTATGCAGTGAGTGTGAATATTGGAAGCACAGTCGATACTTGCAAGTAGTGCATTGAGCAACTGCGACCAAGGGAGTAGTTCTGAAGCTGTTCATTTGGTGCCAATGCCTGCGCTCCAACTAGAGGCATAAAATCTATAGTTAAGCGAGAACTTCAGGTTCTTTTAGCCCTGGAAGCTGTCATTCAGATTGACAGAGTCTGTGTTTTCGCTGCTGATGTGAGAAAATCTAAGGACTCGAATAAACGCTCTCCCACTCATTATCTCAGAGCTCTTGGCAACGTTTCCCAATTGTTCCTCCACTTTTCCAACTGGTGGCAGGGCATCAAACAAAAAAAAAAAACGGTGCTCTGAAACTAATTGGTATCCCATGCATTGAATTTCATGCATCTCGCTTCACATCCTAGAGTGTACTTGAACTTTCTCACGTAGTAAAGTTGTGGTAAAATTGGATATGTGGCCGCTATCTTTATGTGTCAAACCTTTTTGCCAACTGTTGTCAATGCTCATCAGCTCCAAAGTCATGGAAGCGGCATTTTAGCATGGCATGGCATTTATTTGTCACGTGTACCGAGGTGCAGTGAAATTCACTTTTCTGCACAGTTCAGTACAAGTATCACTAGACATAAGCAGTATACATTCAGACTGAAGGTCTGAAGAAGGGTCTTGACCCGAAACGTCACCCATTCCTTCTCTCCAGAGTTGCTGCCTGTCCCCGCTGAGTTACTCCAGCATCTTGTGTTTATCGCTTTCTGAAATAATATATCTCTTGTCGACATCTGGCAGACAATAACTTGGACAGCCAGCCATGAGGACAGAGCATTGGTGTCGCAAGGATTTATCTACAATTCCAATAAAGCACCTCTTCCTCTCTGGATATATTCCTAATGACTGACATCATCTCACGAAAGCATCAGATCACAGAGTCCTCACCTGTGTCTACATCTTCTCAGTGTCTAGTTTTATATTTGATCGGCTTAGTTTAGAGATACAGCGTGGAAACAGGCCCTTCGGCCCACTGAGTCCGCCCGACCAGCGATCCCCACACATTAACACTATCCTACACGCACTAGGGACTTCCTGCCTTCTCGCCATGTCCCCTGACTTCACTATCTCCAAGAGCCCTGGGACACACTGGTAAATTTTAACTTTTACCAGGCCAATTAACCGACAAACCAGTACGTCTTTAGAGTGTGGGGGGAAACCGAAGATCTCGGAGAAAACCCACGCAGGTCACAGGGAGAACGTACAAACTCCGTACTGACAGCACCCGTAGTCGGGATCGAACCCGGATCTCCGGCGCTGCATTCGCTATAAGGCAGCAACTCTACCGCTGCGCCATTGCCATCGGTGTTCGGGAGTTTGTCTGCAATCACACTGACATTTCAAAATTATATGGATATGGATAGGATATGTTTGGAGGATTCATATGATCATAAGTGATAGGAGCAGAATTAGGCCATTATGCCTATCAAATCTACTCCACCATTCAATCATGGCTGATCTATCGCTCCTTCCTAACCCCATTCTCCTGCCTTCTCCCCATAACACTCTGACAAGGTACTAATCAAGAATCTATCTCTGCCTTCAATATATCCACTAACCTGGCCTCCACATCCTTCTGTGACAAAATATTCCACAGATTCACCACCTTCTGACGAAATAAATTACCTCATCATCTTCTTCCTAAATGAATGTCAATTAATTCTTAGACTCTCAATAGACAATTGACAATAGACAATTGACAATAGACAATAGGTGCAGGAGTAGGCCATTCGGCCCTTCGAGCCAGCACCGCCATTCAATGTGATCATGGCTGAACCTCCCCAATCAGTACCCCATCCCTGCCTTCTCGCCATGTCCCCTGACTCCACTATCTCCAAGAGCCCTATCTAGCTCTCTCTTAAAAATATCCAGAGAACTGGCTTACAATGTCTCTGAGGCAGAGAATTCCACAGACTCACAACTCTCTATGTGAAAAAGTGTTTCCTCATCTCCATTCTAAATGGCTTACCCCTTATTCTTAAACAGTGGCCCCTGGTTCTGGACTCCCTCAACATCGGGAACATGTTTCCTGCCTCTAGCGTGGCCAAACCCTTAATAATCTTATTTGTTTCAACAAGATCCGCTCTCATCCTTCTAAAGTTCAGAGTATACATGCCCAGCTGCTCCATTCTCTCAGCATATGACAGGACAAAGGACAAAGGACAAAGGACATTTATTGTCACATACACCAGTTGGTGTAGTGAAGTCACTACACTACACTACAGTCCCACCATCCCGGGATTTAACCTTGTAAACCTACGCTGCACTCTCTCAATAGCAAGAATATCCTTCCTCAAATTAGGGGACCAAAACTGCACACAATACTCCAGGTGTGGTCTCACTAGGGCCCTGTACAACTGCAGAAGGACCTCTTTGCTCCTATACTCAACTCCTCTTGAGTTAAGGCCAACATGCAATTCACTTTCTTCACTGCCCGTTGTACCTGCATGCTTACTTTCATAGACTGATGAACAAGCACCCCCCAGATCCTGTTGTACTTCCCCTTTTCCCAACGACACCATTTAGATAATAATCTGCCTTCCTGTTTTTGCTACCAAAGTGGATGACCTCACATTTATCCACATTAAACTGTATCTGCCATGCATCTGCCCACTTACCCAATCTGTCCAAGTCACCGTGCATTTTCATAGCGTCCTCCTCACAGTTCACACTGCCATCCAGCTTTGTGTCATTTGCAAATTTGCTAATGTTACTTTGAATCCCTTCATCTAAATCATTGATGTATATTGTAAATAGCTGCGGTCCCAGCACCGAGCCTTGCGGTACCCCAGTAGTCACTGCCTGCCATTCTGAAAGTGACCAGTTCATCCCTACTCTTTGTTTCCTGTCTGCCAACCAATTTTCTAACCACGTCAGCACTCTATCCCCCCAATACCATGTGCCCTAATTTTACCCACCAATCTCCTATGTGGGACCTTATCAAATGCTTTCTGAAAGTCCTGGTACACTACACACACTGGCTCTCCCTTTTCTATTTTCCTAGCTACATCCTCAAAATATTCCAGAAGATTTGTCAAGCATGATTTCCCCTTCGTAAATCCATGCTGACTCAGATCGATCTTGTTACTGCAATCTAAATGTACCGCTATTTCATATTTTATTATTTACTTCAGCATCTTCCCCACCACCGATGTCAGGCTAACTGGTCTATAATTTTTTATTTTCTCTCCCGCCTTTCTTAAAAAATGGGATAACATTAGCTACACTCCAATCCACAGGAACTGATCCTGAATCTATAGAACATTGGAAAATTATCACCAATGCGTCCACGATTTCTGGAGCCACTTCCTTAAGTACCCTGGGATGCAGACCATCAGGCCCTGGGGATTTATCAGTCTTCAGTCCCATCAGTCTACCCAACACCATTTCCTGCCTCATGTGGATTTCCTTCAGTTCCTCTGTCACCCCAGATCCTCTGGCCACTTCTATATCAGGAAGATTGTTTGTGTCCTCCTTAGTGAAGATGGATCCAAAGTAGCTGTTCAACTCCTCTGCTATTTCCTTGTTTCCCTTAATAAATTCACCTTTTTCTGTCTTCAGGGTTCAACTTTGGTCTTAACTATTTTTTTCCTGTTCTCGTACATAAGGAAGCTTTTACTATCCTTTATATTCTTGGCTAGCTTACCTTCGTACCTCATCTTTCCTCCCTATATTACCTTTTTAGTTATATTCTGTTGCTCTTTAAATGTTACCCAATCCTTTGGCTTCCCGCTCATCTTTGCTACGTTGTACTTCTTCTGTTTTATTTTCATACTGTCCCTGACGTCCTTTGTCAGCCACGGTCGCCCCTTACTCCCGTTGGAATCTTTCTTCCTCTTTAGAATGAACTGATCCTGCACCTTCTGTATTATTTCCAGAAATACCTGCCATATTTGTTCCACTGTCATCCCTGCTAGTGTATCTTTCCAATCAACTTTGGTCAGCACTTCCCTAATGGATCCTTAATCCACTTTATTCAACTGTAACATTGACATTAACTGTATTAACTGACATTAACATTAACATTTGGATGAAGGGATTCAAAGTAACATTAGCAAATTTGCAGATGACACAAAGCTGGGTGGCAGTGTGAACTGTGAGGATGATGTTATGAGAATGCTGGGTGACTTGGACAGGTTGGGGGAGTGGGCAGATGCATGGCAGATGAAGTTCAATGCGCATAAATGTGAAGTTATCCGCTTTGGTAGCAAAAACAGGAAGGCAGATTACTATCTAAATGGCGTCATGTTGGGAAAAGAGAAAGTACAACGGGATCGGGGGGTCCTTGTAAGCATGCAGGTACAGCAGGCAGTGAAGAAAGCAATTGGCATGTTGGCCTTTATAACAAGAGGAATCGTATATAGGAGCAAAGAGGTCCTTCTGCAATTGTACGGAGCCCTAGGGAGACCACACCTGGAGTATTGTGTGCAGTTTTGGTCCCCTAATTTGAGGAAGGACATTCTTGCTATTGAGGGAATGCAGCGTAGGTTTACAAGGTTAAATCCCGGGATGGCAGGACTGTCATATGCTGAGAGAATGGAGCAGCTGGGCTTGTACACTCTGGAGTTTAGAAGGATGAGAGGGGATTTCATTGAAACATATGATTGTTAAGGGCTCGGACACACTAGAGGCAGGAATCATGTTCCCGATTTTGGGTGAGCCCAGAACAAGGGGCCACAATTTAAGAATAAGGAGTAAGCCATTTAGAATGGAAATGCGGAAACACTTTTTGTCACAGAGAGTGGCGAGTCTGTGGAATTCTCTGCCTCAGAGGGCGGTGGAGGCTGGTTCTCTGGATGCTTTCAAGAGTGAGCTAGATAGGGCTCTTAAAAATAGTGGTCAGGGGATACAGGGAGAAGGCAGGAAAGGGGTACTGATTGGGGATGATCAGCCATGATCACATTGAATGGCGGTGCTGGCTCGAAGGGCCAAATGGCCTACTCCTATTGTCTATTGTCTATTGACACCTCCGATTCACCCTTCTCCCTCTCCAATTGTAGAATAAAACTTATCATTTTATGGTCACTACCTCCTTCCTAATGGCTCCTTAACCTCAAGTTCCTTTATTAAATCCGGTTCATTTCCCTCCATTATTGCATAAATTAAATAAGAACATTTTGTACTGGAAAAGTTTACCTATTTCAATGATAGGTAAAATTAATGCAATAAAAATGATTTTTCTCCCACAATTATTATATTTATTTCAATTAATTCCGATATATCTTCCCAAAAATTTTTTTAAAAAAGTAGACTCCATAATTACTAACTTTATCTGGGATTATAAGAGCCATAGAATAAATAAAAAACACTTATGTAAATCTAAAATAAACGGAGGATTAGCATTACCAAATCTTATGTTCTATTACTGGGCAGTTAATATTAAAAATATGAATTTTTGGATAGAAGAATTAGATAATAAACCAAATTGGTTAAATATGGAAAAAGAAGATTGTTCTCCCATTTGAAATTAGCTCTATAATATTTGCTAACACTAATGTAGCTAAGAAAGTTTATAATGAAAATCCGATAATAGAAAATGGAATCCGCATCTGGAAACAAATAAAGAAAGCATTAAAACTAAAATCTATACCATTAGGTCTTACAATTGCCAATAATGTTGTGTTTAAACCTTCAATGTTGGATAAGGCTTTTTTACAATGGAAAAATAAAGGAATTTCTAAGATGGGTGATCTTTATAAGGAAAATATTTTTCTTTCATTTCAAGAGTTACAACAAATTTATGGGCTACACAATAAAGGATATTTTAGATATTTACAAATTAGAAATTATGCTTCTGCAAATATACAAGAATTTAGAAATAGAAAGACAGAAATTTTAGATGAATAAACATCCAAATACGGAAAAAATGATATCATATATATATAATATTCTATTGGAAAATGATACCCCATCAACAGAAACATATAGAGAGTCTTGGGAAAATGAATTAGGTCAAATAATAAGACCAGAAATATGGGATGAAAGTCTACAACATATACATCACTGTTCGTTAAATACTAAACATTCCCTTATACAGTTTAAAATACTTCATAGATTACATTATTCTAAATCTAAATTACATTATATTTTCCCAAAGATATCTCCTACATGTGATAAATGTCAAATTTCAGAAGCAAATTTGTCACATTCATTTACTAACTGTATAAAAATTGTAGAATACTGGAATGAAATATTTAAGATAATTTCGAATGTTGTCAATATAAGTATGACTCCTGACCCAAAGTTAATTATACTTGGAATATTTGAAACTGACCAATTAATAACAATGAATCAAAGAACTTTTATTGACTACTGTCTAATAATTGGGAAAAAATTAATATTAAAATTTTGGAAAGGCCCTGCATTCCCAACAATAAAAATGTGGAATATAGAAATGTCGGAGACACTCCATTTGGAGAGATTGAGGCTTATCCTTATAGATGGGTTAGACCTCTTCAGAAGGATTTGGTCTCCGTATATTAAATATTTACAGGGTCATAACGGTTCGGCGCGAGGACCTGACTGGGACCTGGATATTTGAATGGATGAAGAAATATATATAATAATTCATGAATATATCTTTAAGGGCGAATTAATGACGAATATTCTATTCTCCATCAAACCTTTCTTATTCTTTATTCTATTTTCTATTTTCTTTTATCTATATAAAAAACTAGAAAATAGTATAGAAACAAATGATCTTAATCTCTTAATACTGGTACGAATACAAATATTATTAATCTCATGAGAATATTATTAGTATCTTATATTTTTAATTATATAAAATTGTGTATTTTCAATTATATAATAACACAAATATTGTTAACTTTACGAAAATATAATGAATATTATAAAAGTTTTACTAATATTTCATATTATTAATCACATAATATTTAGCATTATACTTAAAATTAGAGATAAAATAAATAGTATTAATAATATGTGTATATTGCTAATATCATAAATGTATTATTAGTATCATGTATTTTTAGTTATATAAAATATATACCTTGAAATTTATAATTAAGAACAATACAAATAATATTAATAGTATGAATTGATCATTAATATTATGTATTTTTTACTATAGTAAAATAATGTACTCTGTTATTATTTTGTTTCTATAATAAATAAGTTTAAAAAAAAAAAAAAAAAAAAATCCGGTTCATTACATAACTGTAATGGCAAGGCTGCGTACTGTCCCCTTTCCTCTACTCTCTCTACACCAACGACTGCACCTCCACAGACACCTCTGTCAAACTTCTCAAGTTTGCGGATGGCACAACCCTGATTGGACTGATCCAGGATGCATAGAAATGAGCAGAAGATATGCAAAAAGCAACAATAATGAAGGAAACACGGGGCACACAATAAGCTATTGATGGCTGTGAGATTGGTGATAATGAGTATACTTCGCTACATCGGCGAGACCAAGCGTAGGCTTGGCGATCGCTTCACCCAATTCACAATAATCAACCTGATCTCCTGGTGGCTCAGCATTTCAACTTCGCCTATCATTCTGAATTCGACCTTTTTGTCCTGGGCCTCCGCCATTGCCAGAGTGAGGCTCAGCGCAAATTGGAGGAACAGCACCTCATATTTCGCTTGGGAAGTTTACACCCCTGCGGTATGAACATTGACTTGTCCAATTTCAGGACGTCCGTTCTTTCTCCATCCTTCCCCTCCCCTTCCCAACTCTCACCCAAGTCTACTGTCTCCGCCTCGTTCTTTCCTTTCCCCCCTCCCCCCCCCCCCCCGACATCAGTCTGAAGAAGGGTCTCGACCCGAAATGTCGCCTATTCCTTAACTCCATAGATGCTGCCTCACCCGCTGAGTTTCTCCAGCAGTTTTGTCTGTCTACGATTTTTCCAGTATCTGCAGTTCTTTCTTAAACATACAGACAGAAGAACTCAACAGGATGACAGTAAAACCAGTATGACCACTAGGGTGGGGGAGGGACAGAGAGTGAGGGTGTGCAAGGGTTACTTGAAGTTAGAGAAATTAATATTGAATTGTAAGTTGTAAGTTGTAGGTTGTAAGCTGCCCAAGTGAAATATGAGGTGCTGTTCCTCCAATTTACGTTTGGCCCCACTCTGACAATGGAGGAGGCCCAGGATAGAAAGGTCAGTGTGGGACCACTGATTACACAGTTTAAGTTGGCGGCATGTTCAGCATAGACATTGCGGAGTGAAGGGACTGTTCCCGTTGCTGTGCTGTTTTCTGTTCTTTAACCATATAACCATATAACAATTACAGCACGGAAACAGGCCCTCTCGGCCCTTCCAGTCCTTCCGACCGTTTGTTTACCCCTAGTCCCATCTACCTGCACTCAGACCATACCCCTCCATTCCCTTCACGTCCATATACCTATCCACTTTACTCTTAAATGTTAAAATCGATCCTGCCTCCACCACTTCTGCTGGAAGCTGATTCCACACAGCCACCACCCTCTGAGTAAAGAAGTTCCCCCTCACGTTACCCCGAAACCTCTGTCCCTTAATTCTCATGTCATGCCCTCTTGTTTGAATCTTCCCTACCCTCAATGGGAAAAACGTATCCACGTCAACTCTGTCTATCCCTTTCATCATTTTAAAGACCTCAATCAAGTCCCCCCTTAACCTTCTGCGCTCCAAAGAATAAAGACGTAACTTGTTCAACCTTTCTCTGTAACATAGTTGCTCGGAACCCTGGCAACATTCTAGTAAATCTCCTCTGTACTCTCTCTATTTTGTTGACATCCTTCCTATAACTAGGCGACCAAAATTGTACACCATACTCCAGAATTGGTCTTACCAATGCCTTGTACAATTTTAACATTACTTCCCTACTCCTATATTCAATGCTCTGATTTATAAAGGCCAGCACACCAAAGGCTTTCTTTACCACCCTATCTACATGCGATTCCACCTTCAGGGAACTATGCACAGTTATTCCTAGATCCCTCTGTTCCACAGCATTCCTCAATTCCCTACCATTTACCATGTACGTCCTATTTTGATTTGTCCTGCCAAGATGTAGCACTTCACACTTATCAGCATTAAACTCCATCTGCCATCTTTCAGCCCACTTTTCCAAATGGCCCAAATCTCTCTGTAGACTTTGAAAATCTACTTCATTATCCACAACACCACCTATCTTAGTATCATCTGCATACTTACTTATCCAATTTTCCACCCCATCATCCAGATCATTGATGTACATGACAAACAACAGTGGACCCAACACAGATCCCTGAGGCACCCCACTGGTCACCGGCTTCCAAGCCTGACAAACAGCCATCCACCATTACTCTCTGACATCTCCCATTCAGCCACTGTTGAATCCATCTTGCTACTCCGCCATTAACACCCAAAGATTGAACCTTCTTAACCAACCTTCCATGGGGAACCTTGTCAAAGGCCTTACTGAAATCCATATAGACAACATCCACTGCTTTACCCTCATCAATTTCCCTAGTTACCGCTTCAAAAAATTCAAGAAGGTTTGTCAAACATGACCTTCCAGGCACAAATCCATGTTGACTGTTCCTGATCAGACCCTGTTTATCCAGATGCTTATATATATTATCTCTAAGTATCCTTTCCATTAATTTGCCCACCACTGACGTCAAACTAATAGGTCTATAATTGCTGGGTTTATTCTTTGAACCCTTTTTAAACAATGGAACAACATGCGCAGTACGCCAATCCTCCGGCACTTTGAATTGGTTTTCAATGCCACCCTGGGTAGCGCAGGTTTGGAGGGATATGGACCAAATGTGGGCAGGTGGGACGAGTATAGCTGGGTCATGTTGGGCCAAAGGGCCTGTTTCCACGCTGTATCACTCCATGACTCTCCAGGAAGCCCATTTAGCTTCTAATCTCTTAAGGGCCTGTCCCACTTGGGCGTCATTTGCGCGTGATGTACGCATCATCATTTACCCGTCATCATGCGCGTGATGTACGCATCATCATTTACCCGTCACGAAGCACGATGCGCATTACGCACGCATGGTGCGTGGTGACGTAGGCAGTGATGCGCGGTCATGCGCGGCGCCCCAGGATTTTGTGATGTACGAAAGTCTTTGCGCGCCATCTGCGTGACGCACAATTGACGCCCAAGTGGGACAGGTCCTTTATGTGTTTATGTGTTCATTCTGTTTCAGTACTTTTGTGATGCCTGTGATCCTTCACTAATGAGACACCAGGAGCCTCTTGAATGAACAAAATTTGCATCTGATCCATTCTCTCAATACGTTTACCATGTCACTCTATGGCATCAGATTAATTGTTTCAGGTTGGGCAACTCCTGAAATAAAATTAATCCATAAACCCAATGTAGATTGAATGCCTGAGCTCCAAAGGCAATCCTCTGCCAACAGTTTACCTGATACAAATATAATCAATGTAGATAGACACAGAATGCTGGAGCAACTCAGCGGGACAGGCAACATCTCTGGATGGATACAGTAGATTCCTTCTCTCCAGAGATGCTCCTGTTCCGCTGAGTTACTCCAGCATTTTGTGTCTATCTTCGGTGTAAACCCGCATCTGCAGTTCCTTCCAACACAAAAGAATCAATGTGTTTGGTTGCCTAAAAGTTCCATTATTTTGGTTTTGTTAATTTTCTGTCCTACAGATGTCACTTGTCTTTAGGCTTTAGAAATACAGCAGGGAGACAGGCCCTTCAGCTCACCGAGTCCGTGCCGACTAGTGCTATCCTACACACTGGGGACAATTTACAATTTACAGAAGCCAATTAATCTGGGCTTGTTTCTGCGTTGTATCTCAACAGACAATAGACGATAGACAATAGGTGCAGGAGGAGGCCATTCGGCCCTTCGAGCCAGCACCGCCATTCAATGTGATCATGGCTGATCATCCCCAATCAGTACCCCGTTCCTGCCTTCTCCCCATATCCCCTGACTCCGCTATCTTGAAAAGCTCTATCTAACTCTCTCTTGAAAGCATCCAGAGAACAAGCTTCCACCGCCTCCTGAGGCAGAGAATTTCACAAACTCACGACTCTCGAAAGTCTAAAGTCTAAAGACCTAACTTGTGAGCCTCAGACTAATGCCCCTGTCCCACTTACGAAACCTGAACGGAAACCTCTGGAGACTTTGCGCCCCACCCAAGGTTTCCGTGCGGTTCCCGGAGGTTTTTGTCAGTCTCCCTAATGGTTGAAAGTGGTTTCCGTTTTAAAAATCGGTAATTGTTTTAGTCAAAGCTGGTTGAGATGCTAGTTGACGGTGGTTGCCGGAGAACAAAAACCTCCGGGAACCGCACGGAAACCTTGGGTGGGGCGCAAAGTTTCCAGAGGTTTCCGTTCAGGTTTCCTAAGTGGGACAGGGGCATAAGTCTTCATCTGCCAAAAGCAACTCCTTGCCTGAGCATCATTTGACTAGATTCACAGGGATAATGGCTGAAGAATGACTACATTCCCACTGTTGTGAGTTGAGATGCGGGGAGTGTTAGTAATTGATCCACACGCACTCGGGATACTTCCTAAATAACGTGGCAACCAGCTCCCTCTAATCACAACCCCCTTGCTAAAAGTCACCAGTTGCAGAGGCAGCCAGAGGCAGCCAGATCCAGTTCATGTAAACAATGAAATTGAAACAATCACAATCCCTGTGGCGTATGGGGACCAAAAGTTCACTACACTGCCAATTCATTACCTCCTTATCATCCTTGCCCGCAGCAAGACGATATGGTTCTGGAGAGACAGTTTCATGCAAGAAGTGTCTGTCAGTGTTTGCTTTTGTAAGAGACACCATAAACCCAAGCGCCTCTCACAAAAGCGACAGATGCACAGTTCCTCCAAGGCAGAGAGAGGTACGTGGTAGGAGAATTTCAGGGCTTTCCTTTTGTGCTTGCAACCTTTGAGCCCAGCTTACACCTGAGCTAGACACAAAATGCAAGAGTAACTCAGCGGGACAGGCAGCATCTCCGGAGAGAATGGGTGATGTTCTTCAGCCTGATCAGGGCCCGAGCTCCTTCATTCACACGATCAATGCCCACTCTGGCCGTGGGCGGCACGGTGGCGCAGCGGTAGAATTGCTACTTCACAGCGCCAGAGACCCGGGTTCGATCCTGACTACGGGTGCTGTCTGTACGGAGTTTGCACTAAATGTTATCCCCTTTATTCTGTATCTGGACACTGTGGACAGCTTAACTGTAATCATGTATTGCTGACTGGATAGCATGCAACCAAAACCTTTTTGCAGTACATCGGTAAACTTGACAATAATAAACTAGACTAAACCAAACTAAACTAGCTTTGTGGTTTAATTGGCTGGGCGATCCTAATTACACAATAATCACTCTTTAGGGATGGGAGACTATAATTCTCGGCACAGCTCGTAAAATGTAAGTCCTGCTCCCCCAGACAGCTGTTCTTTGGACGGTCATCGAGTCATTGAGTGATACAGTGTGGAAACAGGCCCTTCAGCCCAAAACTGGCCAACATGTCCCAGCTACACTAGCCCTACCTGCCCGCGTTTGGTCCATATCTCTCCAAACATGTCCCAACCATGTACCTGTCTAACTGTATCATAAATGTTGGGATAGTGCAAGCCCCAACTACCTCCTCCTGCAGCCCATTCCCTACACCCACCACCCTTGGTGTGAAAAAGTTACCCCTCAGATTCCTATTAAATCTTTCTCCCTTCACCTTGAACCTACTGTATGTCGGCAACAATCATAGTGACACATCATGGTCGATGGTGGTCAACGTGGACTGAGTGGGCCGAAGGGTCTGTTTCCACACTGTATCACCCTATGATTCTATGTCCAAGGAGCAGATGTCTGCGGAGCAGGACTTACATTTACCACCTATGCCGACAATTATTGTCACCCCTCGATAATGAGTCCAGACTGTTTCCATGCTGTATCTTACAATCAATCAAATTTCAATCATTCATAGCTCACCTTGTATTTTCTCTTCACTCCCTTCCATTCCCAGTCTCATCCTGGGTTCTTCTGCAGTTGTATAGGGCTCTGGTGAGACCACATCTGGAGTACTGTGTCCAGTTTTGGTCTCCTAATCTGAGGAAGGACATCCTTGTGATTGAGGCAGTGCAGCGTAGGTTCACGAGATTGATTCCTGGGATGGCGGGACTGACATATGATGATAGATTGAAAAGACTAGACTTGTATTCACTGGAGTTTGGAAGGATAAAGGGGGATCTTATAGAAACATATAAAATTATCAAAGGACTGGACAAGCTAGATGCAGGAAAAATGTTCCCAATGTTAGGCGAGTCCAGAACCAGGGGCCACCGTCTTAGAATAAAGGGGAGGTCATTTAAGACTGAGGTGAGAAAAAACGTTTTCACCCAGAGAGTTGTGAATTTGTGGAATTCCCTGCCACAGAGGGCAGTGGAGGCCAAATCACTGGATGGATTTAAGATTTAAGTTAGATAGAGCTCTAGGGGCTAGTGGAGTCAAGGGATATGGGGAGAAGGCAGGCACGGGTTATTGATTGGGGATGATCAGCTATGATCACAATGAATGGTGGTGCTGGCTCGAAGGGCTGAATGGCCTCCTCCTGCACCTATTTTCTATGTTTCTATGTTTCTATCCCCAGAACCCTGGTTTCTATATAAACACTGGGAATGTGGGATAAGTAAGTAAATAAGTAAGTTTATTGGCCAAGCATTCAAATACAAGGAATTTGCCTTGGTGCTCCACCCACAAGTAACAACATGACATACAGTGATAGGTACGATGTACAGTAAATCATGCACAGGCAGATGAGATTAGTTTTGTTGAATCCGGGTCTAATACGATCTCCACCCTAGTCTGGTTCAGTCAATCATTGAAATGAACACTAGAGTCCAAACTCTTCGTTATTTGTAAACAGTACTGCGAGGCCGGACTCGGATCTACTGACTCGAGCCCTCACCAGCCTCGTGTAAACAGAACAGAAGTAATACAACCGACCCGCCCAAACGACTTACACTTTTATACCGCTAAACGGAGGTGAGGACAGTAAAGGCGCGAAAATGCAATGGGAGGGCCATCCCTACATGCCAATCACTTCCTACAGATAAGAGATCACATTAAGAGGCACTTACTTTGCTTACTTACAAATAACGTATACAAAAAAACTTTTAACACACATACTATGTATAAACACAAAATTCTCTACCCAATCACAGACCTGGGTTTAGTGTGTGTTTAACAGAAACCTAGACTTAACGGCACCTGGGGCTTCACAAGAACAGATAAAGTTGGGAGCTTCTTTGGAAATCCAGACTTGATGGCGACATTTAATGACATGGGCCTCTTGCACTTGGTGTCCCTTTGTCACTTCAGCAAAGCTTGACCTTTTTCACAGAAGCCTGCCATTTCCAAAGTACCCAAACCCCTGCATATCTACTTAATAATAAACTAGACATTATTGGTCAAAGGGTCTGTTCCTGTGCTGTATTGTTCTAAATAGTTTAGTTTAGAAATACAGCACAAAAACAGGCCATTCGGCCCACCGATTCCACACCGACCAGCGATCCCCATTACACTAACACACACTACACACCAGGGACAATTGCAGGTTTTACAAAAGCCAATTAGCCTACAAACTTGTACATCTTTGGAGTGTGGGAGGAAAGCGGAGCACCCGGAGAAAACCCACGCGGTCACGGGGATTGTGGTACGTGGTCACCCTGTATATTTTGCCCATTAATTAATAATTAAATGAAACTAAAATCAATACAGAGTTATTATTAACGAGGAATGGAGGGAGTGCTGCACAATTTGAAAAACTCTAAAGACGGATGTGTTACAGCGTGCTGGAGTAACTCAACGGGTCAGACAGCATCTCTGGAGAACATGGATAGGTGGTGTTTTGGGTTGTGACCCTTCTTCAGGTCCAAAGAATGTCACCTAATGGTGTTCCCAACCTGACAAGTCACAGAGTTATAGAGTCCTACAGCGTGGAAACAGGACCCTTGGCCCAACTTGCCCACACTGGCCAACATGTCACATCTATGCTAGTCCCACCTGCCTGCCTATGGCCCATATCCCTCTAAACCTGTTCCATCCATGAACCTGTCTAATTGTTTCTTAAATGTTGGGATAGTCCCAGCCTCAACTGCCCCCTCTGGCAGCTCGTACCATACACCTACCACACTTTGTGTGATAATGTTACCCCTCAGATTCCTATTAAATCTTTGCCCCTTCACCATAAACCTAAGTAAGTGTGAGGGATAAAGTGATTAAACCCCACTATTGTAAGGTGCTTTAAAGAGGATTCAAACCGATAGGGGCCAGGAAGAAGGTTCTGACACAGCTGTGTATAAAAGTTACCAGACCCATCCTTGAGTAAGAAGTGATAGCATTGTATAGCAGTAGAAGGGAGTGATGTTGATAGCTCCCTATCAGTAGAATGGAGATAGATGGGACCATTGTCACTATAGCTTAGCTTTAGTGCTGATATAGGAGGACTGAGAGAGTTAACTTGGAGGTGAATAAAACTAGGATAGGTCATGAACAACTGAGCATGCTTAATAAAATAAATGAATATTACAACACACTCCTGGTCAAGAAACTGCTCATTACCATGAACATGTGATGTATGATGTGGGAGGTACTGGGGGGACGTACCTACAGGTTGTCCACCTCAGTGTCTCATTGGAGCGGGTCCAAGGAGGGGAGGTTGGATGTAGAATTGTGTGTATAAAGGGGGATGACTCTTCTGACTTCGGTGTGTCTCAACTTGGAGAGGCACCCGATTCTGCAGACTCGAAAATAAAGAATCTCTTGCTTCCAAGATTTAGTCTTTGAGTTGTGATTGTGAGCACATTGCATATCTCACATAAGTCACCACTCTATTTTCTCCAGGGACGTTATCTGACTCACTGAGTTATTCCAGCGCTTTGTGTCCTTCATTGTACCCTCGTTTCTAGAAAAACCCTCACTTAAGACAGGATCAGTGTGACAATTTAAATGCACGTTGGCACAGCGATAGGGTTGCTCCCTCTCAGCGGCAGAAACCCGGGCTCGTTCCTGAATTCAAGTGCTGAATGGAGTTTGCACGTTCTCCATGTGACCGTGTGGGTTTCCTCCGGGTGCTCCGGTTCCCTCCCACATCCCAAAGACATGCGGGTTTGTAGACTTCTAGCCTCTGTAATTTGCCCCATAGGTGTAGGGAGTGGATGCGAATGTGGGAGAACGTAGAACTAGTGTATCTAGGGGTGATCGATGGTCGACGTGGACTCGATGGGCTGAAGGGCCTGCTTCTATACCTTATCTCTACGGAACTAGGATACAAAGGACATTTATTGTCACATACACCAATCGGTGTAGTGAAATTTGACTTGCCATGCAGCACACAGATAAAGATAAGACACAACATTAAAGAATTTAACAATAAACATAAAAACATCCCCCCACAATGGTTCTCACTGCGGGGGAAGGCATCAAAAGTCCAGCCCCGTCCCCTGTTCACCCATAGACGGGCCTATTGAAGCCTCCGCAGTCGCCGCTACAGCAGCCCGATGCTTCAGGCCCTCTCGCCGGATGATGAAGCTCAGGCGTCGGGTGAACACTCTCAGCGGCTCGGAGTGTCCGGAGCGGCCGCTTCCTCCCCGGAGACCGCGGCTCCCGATGTCCACGACACTGGCAACCTCGGCGTGAGATCCCAGGCTCCGCGGAGTTTAAAGCTCAGCGCCGCCCGCGGCTGGAAGCTCCGCAGCCCGCAGCTCTGCCATGTTAGAGTCGGCGGTCACAGCACTCCGGAGCTTACCGCACGGCGACCCGGGTAAGGCGTCGCCCGCTCCACGATGGTGCCTCAGCGCTGTGCCGCCTCCGAAGCTGAAGTCCTGGCCGGTCCCGGCAGGAAACACCGCTCCAGACTGTTGGTAGGCCGCGAGGAATGGGCGAAATTACGGCTCGGAGAGAAGCCGCAACTCCGACCAGGTAGGGACTGAGATAGTTTCCCCCTTCCCCCAGACATAAAAAGACTGGAAGACCTCTAAAACAAACACTTTTAACTCACTAAATATTTTTTAAAAAGGGTGAAAGGACTAACAGCTGCTGGCAGGGCAGCCATACTCGACGAAGGCGCCCCTTTAGACACATATAATGCCCCAGACACATACAGTATAATGCACATAATAGACATAATCGCATGTCTTTAAACAATTGATTGATTGATCGGTAGGAGGTAGATGCAATGGAGGGATTGATCTACCATTGGCCTTCTTTCTCTGCACATGCATCCGATTTCAGATGAGCTATCAATCCAGTCAATTAAGTGAGAATTTTTAAGCATAGATGCCATCATGGCTTAATAGGCTGTTGCTTCCATCACTGATCAATGGCAGTTAGCAGAGGATTCACTGCAGCTGACAATCCTAGTTTCTCTCCAAAGGCAAATCAAGTTGTTTTCCAGGCAGCCTCTGGTTTACTGGAAAAACGTCAATTTTTTTCAGATGATTAATAAGGAGGTCAGAGTCATAGAAATCATTCACAGTGGAAACAGGCCATTTGACACAACTTGCCCACAGCTTGACCAACATGTCCCATCGGCACTAGCCCCACCTGCCTGCTTTTGGCCCATATCCCTCTAAACCTACACTTTCCATGTATCAGTCTAAATGTCTCTTTAAAAGTTGTGATAGTACCTACCTGAACTATCTCTTCCGGCAGTTCGTTCCATACACCCACCACCCTTTGCGTGAAAAAGTTACCCCTCAGGTTCCTATTGAATCTTTCCCACCTCACCTTAAACCTATGTCCTCTGGTTCTATGTAAGCCTTCTTTATATGTCTTATATGCCCGTGATACGCCTTCTGCACTACTCTGACTGCCTGTGTTGCCACTCTCAGTGAACTATGGAGTTTAATCCCTAGGTATTTCTGTTCATCAACATTCCCTAGTGTCTTACCATGTCCTATCCCAAAATGACTCCCCACTATGCATCACCTACAGCTTAGTATAGAGATACTGACCAGAGACAGACCCTTCAGCCCAATGTGTCGACCTTGACCATCGATCACCTGTTCACACTAGCTCTATGTCATTCCTCTTCCTCATCCACTCCCAATATGTCTGGGGCAATTTTACAGAGGACAGACGCACGTATTTGTTCACATTTTCAAGTTCACAAGTTATTGGAGGGGAGTTAGGCCATTCAACCCATCATGTCTACTCCGCCATTCAATCATATCGGCTGATATCTGCCTCCTGATTCTATTTTCCTGCCTACTCCCCATAACCCTTGACACCCGTTCTAATCAAGAATTTGTCTATGCCTTAAAAATAACCACTGATTTGGCCTCCACAGCCCTCTGCGGCAATGAGTTCCACAGATTAACTACCCTCTGACTAAAGAAGTTCCTCCTCACCTCCTTTCTAAAATCGTGCCCTATAATTCTGAGGCTATGACCTCTGGCCCTAGAATCTCCCGCCAGTGGAAACATCATTTCCACATCCACTCTATCCAAGCCATTTAAAAGCTACAAGTTGAGAGTTTTAGTAATAGTATAGATATTAACCTTTGTCAGTGCAGCTTCCACAGTCTCACCCACCTAATATATTTCGCCTCTCTACGGTACATTGACCTTCCTTATTCTAATGTCATCATTGTGACATGGCTTGAAGTTTCAATGCATGTTTAAAAATTTGATTTGGAACCCAATTAACATGGCCTTGTGATAGACACAAAAAGCTGGAGTAACTCAGCTGGCCGGAGAGCATCACTGGAGAAAAGGAATAGGTGACGTTTCAGGTCGAGACCCTTTTTCAGATCTTGTGTCTATCTTCGGTTTAAACCAGCATCTGCAGTTCCTTCCTGCACCTTTAACTTGGTCGAGCTGACTCGGCCGAGCATATTGTATGCCCTGCAACCGTAGACAGCGTTCCAGAACTCCTCACGGCCATGTCACATTTGTTCTGTCCAAATATTGAGCAACTATATCTGAAAAGACCTGTATCAATATGGTGATCTCTTTCTAAACCACTTATGTCAAGTGACTACATGTTGTCTTTGTTTGAACAGCTGTAATTCTAATTTCAAACCCAATCACAGTTGGTAAATATCAATAAATTAAGTGGGGCTTGTT